>VKOC01004536.1:0-19843 GCA_009364415.1 Spea multiplicata
TGTGTGTGTCTTACTGTGTCTGTGTGTGTCTTACTGTGTCTGTGTGTCTTACTGTGTGTGTCTTACTGTGTTCATAGCTTCCAAGTTAAAATGATTTTTTCTTAAATTTCCTTGTTAAAATGGGGGTGCGTGTTATACACCAGTGCGTGTTATACGCCGATAAATACGGTACATACATATTGTGTCCCTACTGCGTTGATCCAGAGGAAGGCAAAAAACCCTTATGAAGCAGATGCCAATTGCCCCATACCAGGGGGAAAATTCCTTCCCGACTCCAAATATGGCAATCAGAATAAATCCCTGGATCAACGTTCTGTCCCTATTAATCTAATATCCATAACTTGTAATATTATTGCTTTCAAGAAACACGTCCAGGCTCCTTTTGAACTCTTTTATTGAGTTTACCATTACCACTTCCTCTGGCAGAGAGTTCCATAGTCTCACCGCTCTTACTGTAAAGAACCCCCGTCTGTGCTGGTGTAGAAACCTTCTTTCCTCCAGCCGTAGAGGATGTCCCCTTGTTATAGATACAGTCCTGGGTATAAATAGGTCCTGGGAGTGATCTCTGTACTGCCCCCTTATATATTTATACATAGTTATTAAGTCCCCCCTAAGCCGTCTTTTTTCCAAACTAAATAACCCTAATTCTGATAATCTTTCTGGGTACTGTAGTCCTTCCATTCCCCTTATTACTCTGGTTGCCCGTCTTTGAACCCTCTCCAGCTCCACTATATCTTTCTTGTACACTGGTGCCCAGTACTGTACACAGTATTCCATGTGTGGTCTGACTAGTGACTTGTACAGTGGTAGAATTATTTCCTTGTCGTGGGCACCTATGCCCTTTTTGATGCACCCCGTGATTTTATTTGCCTTAGCAGCAGCTGCCTGACACTGGTCGCTACAGTTAGAGAACCCCCAGCCATGCTGCTACATAACTCCATATGAGTACTGGCTGCTCTCACAGAAAAAATATTATTGCTGGGAAAGTGAACTGGGTGTGGAATGGACTCTTAGATATATGTACTTTACTTACGTGAGAACTCTTCCTTGGTTTCTTATTTTGCAGGGAAACGCTGGATGCCATCACAACATCACGTCTGATGTTGCCGTAAGTTGTTACCAAGTTGTGAAACACTAAAATGAAAATGACAAAGCTCATGAATATTCTATTATGAATTATATTTTCTAGGGATTTAATTTACTAATAACATTTTACCTTACATTTGGCATTGAAGAATTAATTGCAGAAGGCCGCCTTCAACTTTCTTGCACTCATCAAACATATAATGTATATGAATGGCTTTTTTTAAGGTTAATTGTCTAATTTCTTACAAAAAGTGGGGCGGCATTTTAAACTTCGCCCCAGGCGGCATTATGTCTTGGGCCGGCCCTGATTGTAAGCAATTAAAATGTTTATTCTTTACATGATTTTAGCATTGTCATCCTAACCATGAATACAATACAACAAATTAAAATCATGCAAATATATTAATCAAAATTCCTAATTCTAAAGTAATTGTTCATTGCTAAATGATACTTACTAGTAATAAACATGGGAACTAACAAGCAATGTATTCTTTTTTTAGCAGACGGTTAACAAAAACCGTGAAAAAATACTTTCTAAAGCATTGGAAAGATTTGTTTGGAGACTGATGGTAACTACATTTTAAATACATTGTTTACAGTATAAACAAGGCACAGACCCATACACAATACAATTGTGTAAATTTTACATGCCAAAGATACATTTATTCTATAACAAATATTCTATATTCAAATACCATGACAGAATTCTAGAGGGCTTTCTATCATCTGAATGGCTGTCCGCCATGAGCATTTGCATCAGCTGAAATGTTTATATATGTATGAAGTGAAATCTCCTACTTCACCTACATTTCAAGTGTCCGGATCAGGACGCTTGTGTTGGGGTCTGTGGCTAGAGGCACGGATGGGTGCAAAAGTGAATTGTGCTAAAAGCATGGCCTACCACCTGCCTTACCTTAATAGCCACCTTCAACTGACCACAAACGTGGGAGAGTGACCACAAACCATGACTTTCCTGCAAATATTGCTAAACTTGGGATGTATTAAATGCTGTTAATGTGCTTATAAGTGACAGATGAACCTAAAGTCATGTGGAACAAATGTTCAAATCAAATATGTTTTCCTTCCTCTAAGCTAGTTTGGATGGAAAACAAGGTTTATAAATAGGAAGCCCTTCTGTGAACACTGTTGGTGTCATTCCAAGGATGGGGTCTCCAGAACTTTTCACAATACTGGAGATGCTAGAACCTAAGGTCAGAAGTGAAGGAAATTTAGCTATGGCATGCACTAATCTTCTTGAGCTCACCCAAATGGCATACAAGAAATTTCAGAAATGTATAACTTTTACTAAATTGAACCAGACTCCTTCTGCAGAGTGCTTATTACGAAATGGTTTTTGGCCCTCAAGTTGCTCTTGATATTTGCAATGCTATGAAGAACAATGCGCAAATGTCTTTATGTATCTTTGTGTGCAGTAGCGTTTTAGTGTGTTTTTGCATGGTAGTAAGTAACCTTTGCCATTTATATTACAGGGAAAGTTAAAACAGGCTAACTATATAGAAGATATTTCTTGTGTAAGTACACTTTGCATTTTTCTGAAATATTCTGTTTACACAATAAATCAAGAAATACACATAAAAATGACAAGTTTACTTTAAGACAAATTATATTATTAAAACAAATTATGGTATATTATACAATTATAATGTAGATGCATCTCATATTAGACTTACCAGCTCTGCCATTTTACCCTGAAACATAAATACCAATATAGTTCATATTACCCCCCAATTAATAAATTATATTTACAATGGCCATTTGCACTTACAATAATAATTTAAATTCTGTTAAACATTCCATCACAGACAAGGTTAACAGACATGGATGTTTTTTTATTCTGGCATTTATGTTAATAACCATAAATTGACGTAAACCACAGACAACACACAGATATGAAAGCTGAAATTAACTACAATCACAGAAAGGTTTTGCAACACACACATACTAGCCGAGAAAGGCAGGGGTTCTGTGCAGTCTGCTGGGAGTTGAGACTAACTGCTCGATGCAGGTTTTATACTGTCTATACAGCTGTATGGCTTTTATTGTCAAAGGGAAAATATGGCTGACAAACCAAAACAGGCTTCTCCCTGCGATAATGGGATTTCTTTAGTTCAGTAATTAGCTTGACCTTTAAAAAATGGTCAAGCCCTTCAGAAATTGGTGACTTTCCAACACTTATTACATAATGAACCTTAGTTAGGAAACCAGCTCTGGCTGTCATCTGTTATGTAAGACAAAAACTGGAGATATTATTGGTATGTAAAAGAGCTGTTTTAGTACACAGTGGCAAAAGTGGCATAATCATCATATCAACCAGTTAACTATTCCAATTATTAAAACCTCTTCAAAATATCTAGGCCCTACTCTGGGCGTTTAGTCTGTAGAAGGGTTGGCACTGTTTGTAAGAATGCATATTACTTAGTTATGTACTTAATGTAAGTAGAATTTTTTTAAACCCTACTTCAAGAATATCTTTAAAGTTTATAAACTCTGACTTTTTTGAATAATACTTACTCTTCTTTTATATAGACAAAGCTTCATGGTGGTCTTGCATCTCATTAACATGGAGATCTATATTAATGAAAGGTAACTCAGTTATAAAATATTTACAATAGCATGTTTTTTTTTTACGTTAGAAATTAAGGCCTTTTTGGGGTGAAAGCCATAGGCTTAGACCAAAGAGCACTGTGCAGTGGTGCTGACTGGTTGGCTTCTGGATCATAAACATTCGATGGTCAAACAAGCTAAGGTCACGATATCTGCTGATTGATGCCAGAGGAGGCCCCTGCAGGCGACCAATAGAGTCGCCCGCACAGCCCTTTAACTCCTGATGGCGGAACTTGGCCTGGGAAAACCATGGTCTCCCCGCTCCAAGAGTTAAAGGTCCGTACGAGCAACTCTATTGGTCGTTCTTACGGACCTTTAAATCTTGGAGCGGGGAGACCAGTGGTCTCCCCCGGCCAAGTTGCGGCACCAGAATTTTAAAGGTCTATACAAGCAACTGTATTGATCGCCGGCTGGGGCCTCCTCTGCCATTAAGCAATGAAGGGCAAGTGCACTTCATTGGTTGATGGCAGACAAGCTGCTGCGTACTGCATACCACGTTAACTCCGTATTAACTCCTTCTACAAAAATCTAATTTTATGCGCTACACCCTTCAGTACTAAGCTCCGTTATGTGAGTGTGCATGGTCTACTGCTTCATGGCTGAGCTGTTATTTTGAAATGCTTTAACTTAACAATAATAGCACTTATAGTGGACAGGGGCAGATCGAGCAGGGCAGAAATCTTACAAACTGACTTGTGGTAGTGCCATGTTTGTACTCGATTTTATGCACCTACTAGCAATGAGTTAGGCTGAAACATAAATCCAATAATTAAGAGGGGTGTCCACAAACTTTTGGTCTCATAGTGTTCTTTAATACAAATGCTTCAAAATAAAAAACAAAAGCACTTACCTGAGGTAGTAGTTGCACCTCTGTAGCTACAGCTGCTCTCCTCATGGTGTGATGATTCATGTCACTAATGGGTATCGATCACTTGCTTTACATGTACATGGAGGTCAGGACAGACCTACATCCGCAGCGTTAGCCAAGCCAGCATTATTCCTATATTATCCATGTTCTATTTCTCTTAATCAGCTGTGATTTTATATCTGTGATTAATAATATCAAAGGATTCACATATTTTCTTACCATTTTTACAGGACACATCACGTTTCAAGATAAGCTGGGCCGTTTCTGTTTCTGCTTGCCTATTATTTCTTTCATTTGATTTAGCTAATCTGTTTTTTTGTTCAAGAGTAAAATATCTTGTGTATTTTATGCCAATTCTTTAATATGTTTACCTTCTGCAAATAAATCTAAGTAACTATAACTATTTTACTACAATGTGTCTTAGATGGTGTTTAAGAGCTTAAACCAAGAGCATATGAAATACTTCCAGAGCTAAATTAACAGCCAAAGTGAAAACTAGCAACGACATGTACATGTACACACACATATTGGTACATTTGCATAGGCGTTTCCTGTGCACAGAGGTTTCAAAGATTCGGAATGTAGGTTGTGGGCATTAGGAGGACAGATCGTACGTTTTGCGGAATAAGTTAACTTTTAGTAGACTTCGGCGGCGACCAAGCCTTTGTGTGCGTCTTTGTCTTCGGGGGAAAAAATCTTCGTATTCCACCAATATTCACCAGTTCTCATGGTCTTTTCGGGCAAATATTCATACGGCACCGGATTTTTAAAAGGGGGCTACTCTGCCATCAACCAATGAAGGGCAGCTGTTCTACATTGGTTGATGCCAGATGATCCCCCTGGTGGCGACCAATAGAGAATAGAATATGGCCTGGGGAGGTTCCAGGAGTTGTAGGTCCATACAAACGACTCTATTGGTCGCCGGCAGGGGCCTCCTCCAGCATCAACCAGCTGCCCTTTCTTGGTGATGCCAGAGGAGCTCCCTGTCGGCGACCAACAGAGTCGCTCGTATGGACCTTTAACTCCTGACGCCAAACTTGGCCTGAGGGGTTTCGGGCATTAAACGTCATTTGGTGTCACATGGGGAGGGGAGTGTGTGGTGGAGGCACTTTCCGAACCTAGGTCATAAAACCTGGCAGCAAACTCCTGGCTGATATTTTAATATCTTGTGTTTTGCTGTTATGGCACCATGTATGTTTCATAACTCTAGGGGTAATCTCAACCCACCATGTTATTAGAAGTGTACAGGTACCAAACACCCCCTACCTACCTAATAGCTAGGTGACCTATTCGAATTTCTCAGGAATTGTTTAATCCCCTCCTGCCATGTTTGTTGTCATTCTGAAGAGCATACTGCCAACACAGGGGACATCTTCATGTCATGATTCTACTATGGAAACGTAACCATATTTCTCAAATACTGCGCAGACTCTTGTTTTTTTGTGGTGTTAAGTGGAGGGGGTGATTGCATTCTAGGGAGTTAGGGGGGGACCAATGCTTGCCGAGGGTCTCATGAATATTAATCAATATTGAATTCAACCCTTGCTAAGATAATGTATTAACCCCATCTACCCTAAGTGTTATGCCCTTTCTTTGTTCCTTATTTTGTCTTCTAAACTTTATTGGTATAAGGTGATACTAGGAATGTACAAGTTTTAAATAATACACGAAGCAGCAGATGAGTCCCCTAAAATAATTACCCCTACATCGCTTTCCTCAGATGTTGAGGTTAGGACAATATCAAATATTCTATATAAATTCTTGGGTTTTTATGCCCTATGTGAAATTATCTTGCACTTATCCACATTAAATATCAGTTGCCACAGCTCAGACCATTTTTCGAGTTTACCTAAATCCTTTGCCGTTTCATTTATCTCAATTTGCTACTCAGTAGTTATAGACCAGCTCTGCATGAAAGCGTGGGATCTAACCCAAGAGGTCACCCAGCAGCAGTGATATGAAGCAGAGGAATGTATGAGGGGGTAAGAACCACATCGAAAAAAAGTGGCTAGGTGGTATTTAACACCCTCTCGTCCGGAAAACGATGTTCCCAGTTGCAACCTCCTAATGCTATAGACAATGTGGCAGAAAGTAAGACATGATACATATTTGGTGCTCTTAACCAATGCTCCTTCCAGTTTGAATGTGGATTTTTGAGTTGTTAAAATCTTTGCCGTCTAGCATGGGATTGGCCGTACTTCACCATTTTGAGGAACATATATCTCTTCCCTCCTGAAGAAGTTAAAATACACATGTTATTAGCAATGAAATTGGCAACAGCCATAAGGTGGAAAATGGCGGCCACCCCTTCACAAAATTTTACTAATATTAGATTACACACAAAATTTGATTAGATTATCACAAAAATATGGAGGAGATGTCTCACTCTGGAATGGGTACTTTGGGGTTACATGAGAGGATCTGAAGCCCATGGCTCCTGTGCGGCCATACCAAGCTTGGTTTAAGAAGTCTAGATCTCCATGTTAGGGCATTAGGAGAGGGGAGTGCTGTAGCAGGAGAGATATATGTTAAACTGCAAAAGGTTATAAAAGTGGTAGAGGAGAATTCTGAAGTCAGAAACTTGAAATTTTATTTGAAACTTGAGCTGTAACACATGCATTAGATTATGCTGACAATGATATAGCTACACTCAGAATTGAATATTCTGGAAAAAGTGCAATAATACAATTATACAATGATACAATTGTCTGAGACGTCTCATGTCTGGTAAAGGAGGGGGTTATTTGCGATGCACCCAGGCAACCTCCACTGCTCCCGCTACTTCTGCCGGGGCTTCTATGACAGAGCGCTATGACATGCACTTCTGGTGCTCCGCCGTAGAAGCCCCGGTGGAAGTGAGGTTGTCTACGCGTATCGCACAGATCTCCACTGGCTGCTCCTACTAGACACCCGGAAGTCTGGAGCACAGGCGGCAAGTCTAGGGATGCATAGGTAAGTCTGGGGGGGGAGTGGCATATCAGGGGGCAGAGTGGCATGTAGAGGGTATAAGGCTCATTTGGTAGAAGGCATATCTGGGGGGCAAAGTGGCATATCTAGGGAGCAGACTGGCATGTCAAGGGCAGAGTGGCGTATCTGGGGACCATAAAGCATATATGGGGGCATAAAGCATATCTGGGGGGCGTAAAGCATATATGGGCAGAGTGGCATATCTGGGGGCAGAGTGGCATATCTGGGGGTATGAAGCATATCTGGGGGTATAAAGCATATAGTGGGTATAAGACATATCTGGGAGGGTAGAGTGGCATGTAGCGGGTATAAGGCTTATTTGGTATAAGGCATATCTGGGGAGCAGAGTGGCATATCTGGAGGGGGCAAAGTAGCATATCTGGGGGGCATAAAGTATATCGGGGGGGCAGAGTAGCATATCAATAAGTAAGGTGCATTATGAATTAAGGGGGGGACCTTAACATTTCTGTTTGTATATAACATATGCTGACTAACTGCATAATAGATACCAAAATGTTAACATTTTTTTCTTTAAAATAGCACCAAGCTATAAGGGTGCAGCCTATAATCGGGCTAATATGGTATATTAATATTACGCCTGTTTGTGTGCTCCCATCCATGACATACTGTGTCCATCAATGGCAGAAATAATGTGGTCACCCTAGCCCTCACTGACAGAGGCATTGCTAAGTCTCCCATTTTGCTTGTCTGTGTGGGGGGCATGTCAGTACCCCCAATCGGTTTGTCTGTGCCATCTTTTGCACTCAAATGGCTTGTCTGTGCACTCAAACGGCTTATCTGCCCCATCTTTGTCACCAGGAAACATAAGTAGAAAAGAAAATCCTGTTGGTGTTGTCTGTGGAGGGAGAGTCAGACCATTTGTTCTGCAAGGGGCCCAAAAACTGATGGTGGCCCTGTCCATTAACTTTTCACTGTCACTGTGTAATATATGATGCAGACTATCAGAACTATTTCAAGTTTCAATTAGGTTATACCATTAAAGTAAGGCAGTAGTTATGGTATTCATTTTAAATAGGATTTATGCCTTAGTCCATATGCCCAAAAGCATGTGGATGCCTTTCCTAATTATTGAGTTTAGGTGTTTCAGCCACACCCACTGAAAATTATGTGAAATTATTCACATCGGCATGCCATCTCTCTCTAGACAAACACTAGAATCCAGTTAATAAAACAGTAGGAGGTGGAAGAGTATTTTTACCTCTTGCAGCCAGGGCAGGGCAGTTGGGAACGGTGTGACCCGGAGCACCACAGTAGAGACATCATTTTGTGAGTCTTCTTCTGTCTTTTTCGGCAGCTGTTAAAGGACCACGAGCCATCCCAATTTGCATGGGTTCTTCAGCTGGAACCGAGGTGAAAGTAGTAGCACCTGTGTGATGTAGCCGACGAGGAGGGCCGGAAGTAGAAGCACATTCTCTGAATTGTCTGTCCATCTGTGTGACCAGTTGGATTAATTTGTCCAGAGTGCCAGGCATGCCAACTCGTGCCAGTTCATCCTTCAGGTTTTCGGAGAGACCCAAGTGGAATTGATGAATCAGCACTGGCTCATTCCATTGGGTCTCGACAGCCACTCCTCTGAATTCTGATATGAATTCCTCCACTGGTCTACAACCCTGTTTTAGGGCCCGGATGGAGGTTTCAGCTGTTAAAGTCCGGTGTGGGTCCTCGTATAGGACATCCATGGCTTGAGGAAAATCATTCCAGGTATTGAGAGAGGGATGTTGATGGATCAGCCAGAGGGACGACTTGCAATGCCTGTACTTGTACTTGTAACGTTTGTTGTTGTTCTTGCATCTCATGAACTGTGTGTGCCAATGCGGCTATTTGTTGTGTTAGCACTTGTATGGCATTAGCAACTCCTGCAGGCTCCATAATGGCTGGCTTGTTCTGTCAGGAGTTAGGGGAACGGAGCACAGCGCATTGAGACGCTGAACACAGGAGATTCCGTAGTGATTTAAACAGGTATTTATTAAAGTCAGGCGTATACCGGAAGCAATGTCATAATAAAAGCCGTGGTCAGGGATTACAGAAATACACAAGAGTCCATATAAACACAGCCAAGTTCAAGGGTAGTAGATAAGCACGTAGTCCAATAAACAAGCCGAGGTCAAAAATAGCCAGGAAACTTACGTAGTCCAGTAAACAAGCCGAGGTCGAAATAGCCAGGAAATTTACGTAGTCCAGTAAACAAGCCGAGGTCGAAATAGCTAGGAAATCCACAAACAAGATAGGGATAAGGAATGGCAAGATTCAGGTAATCAGGATACAGGAATGGGGCACCGCTTAGTTAACAAGCCAGTTGACTGAACAGTGCTGGGGGTTTATATAGCCCTGCCAGGTCATGACTCCTCCCCTCTAATTATCCACCCTTTATCCACCATCCAGTGTGGATCTGTCTATCGGCCCTATTCCCCGCCCTCTGCTTACCTCCTGCACTGGCTCAATGGAATTGGGAAGTTGGACATGCCCCCGCCATGAACATCGTGGTTGCGGCCATCTTCCGCGAGGTGCATTTCACTCAAGGCCGGGAAATGCGGCCCACTCCACAACCTCGTGGTTCCCGTACGGCGGTTTGGGTGTCCAGGCGCAGATGCGGCTCATGGTGGGACCCTACATGGCCGCCGAGGTAAGTCGGATGCCTGACAATTTGGAAACAATTTGCACATCTTGCTGTGATCCTTTTAATTATTAATATTTACAGCACAGGTTCACAGCAGAAATTCTTTAAACTGCCATTTACATTTATGTCCCTGTAATTGACATTGGTCCCTTAGGAAGCCAAGGGATTGTGGGAACCAGAAATCACTTGAAATGTCATCTGTTCTCGATTTTCTCAGACTTCTGAGATAAAATCTCTAATTATTGTATTCGTTATTTTAATAAATATGGAATAGACGTTTCTTAATCCTGCTTTTCTCCTTCATAGTTCATTGATATATTTTCCATTTAATTAGATAATGCTTAATTATCATTACAGCAACTTCTACTTAAATTGCATTTTTTGTGCTTGCTCAATAATCCTAAAATGTCAAATGGTAATTAGAAGACACTGCTCTGTGCTTCAGAAATATTTTTTTTCTTTAACCCATAACTTTTGTTTTTGTTATTTAGAAAGTGCTTTACCAGAAAGAATACATTGAGATTTCTCTTGTTTTCAAGTATGTCCTGGGGACGAAGTCCAGAAATGGGTTAACATACAAGATTTACAGGTATTGGTATAGAAAAATTGAGAAAAACAACAATAGACATGTACAGTGTAAACAGGAATTTGTAATCTAATAACAAGTACATTCTGAGATGCTCGTTTTCAGGGATTTTCTTCTATTCACCGAGAATTCCCTCCTCACCACAACCCACCCTCGCTTGCTTTAGCCCAGTCACTAAAGTTTCTGAGGTCCACCTTCACATCTCCTACCATCTATCAAACCCTATGCTTGACTCTATTTGCAGCTAAAACAAAAGACAATTTCTCACTACTTATTCTCTTGGACCTCTCTGCAGCTTTTGACAAAGTTGACCACCCTCTCCTCCTACAAACCCTCCATACTCTAGGCATCCATGACTCTTTCCTGGTTTAACTCCTACCTCTCTGACTGTACTTTTAGTGTCTCATTCACTGGAACTTGCTCCTTCCCCCAACGGCTATTTGTTGGTGTCCCTCAGGGCTCAGTTCTTGGGACTCTAGTATTCTCCAGCTACACTTCTTCCCTCGGACAATTCATATTTTCCTTGGGCTTCCAGTGTCATCTACTGTATATGCAGATGACACCCTGATATATATTTCTTCTCCTGACATTTCACTGTCTCTTCTAACTCACCTCATGACTTCCTTTTAGGAATTGCTTGGATCATGGATGGTGTCCCATTACCTAAAGCGCAACGTCTCCAAGACCAAGCTTTGCTCTGTCCACAACTCCTGACACATCTCTTTTGATAACTTCACTATCCAACCAACAGATCAAGTTTGCTGCCATGGTGGCACACCTAACTATGTTCGCTCCTGCATCCCTTACATCCAGTCCATCATCAAATCCTTCTGCCTTCACCTAAAAAAACATACTTCGAGTCCAACCATTCCTTACACAAGAAACAACCAAAATATTAATCCCCTCCCTTGTGATATCCCCTCTGGACTATTGCTTCCTACTAACTGGCCTCCCCCTCATGAAATCATACATTTCACCCCTCCAATTCAGGATCATTAAAATCTCTAATTATTACTGCAGCTAAATTAATCTTTCCCTGTCACAGTTCCTCATCTGCTGCTCCACTATGCCAATCACTCCACCTTTTAGAATAAAATTTACACAACCCCTAACAACTCCACACTCTCTATACTTAATCCTATATCCTATCCAAAGATACTCCTTAACGCCCTCTTCATTCTTCTAATGACTTGTGTCTCTCTTCTACTGTCATTACCACTTCTCGCTCCCATATTCAGGATTTCACCCGTGCTGCACCCCTTATGTGGAATCACCCTCCCAACCCAGTCAGATTTTCTACCTTGTTCACAACTTTCAAAAGCTCTCTGAAAACCCACCTTTTTCTGAGAAGCGTACAACCTTTCTTCCTAACAATCAGCCATCATCCTAATCCTAATTCTCATTTTAGAAAGGTCAGTTTTTCTAAAATCTAAAACTTTTGTTTTCGTGTGGTGTGACTAGATCCCAAACATTCACCTACAGTAATATCTGTTACCAAATCTCCATTTGTGAACACTAAATCTAATATGGCCTCCTTACGAGTTGGCTCCTCAACTACTTATTTTAAAGATAATCCCAGTCGGGAGTTTAGAATTCCTGCAATCCAGGCACAACCAGTTACTTTGGTTTTCCAGGTCACATCAGGAAGCTTAAAGTCACCCTTAACTTTCCCCTTCACTGTCATTTTAGCTATTTCCTCAATTTGTATCTTATTTAGCTCTTCTACTTTTCCAGGGGGTCTATAAATCCCACCTACATGAGTTACTGTACGTTTACCAAATTGTAACCGAAAATTACTGTTATCTTTCACATATAGGGCCACCCCTCCCTCCTTTTTGTTCTCCCTGTCTTTTCTATATAAAGAGTACCCTTGGTATTGCTATGTCCCAGTCATTTTTCTCATTATACCATGCCTCAGTAACAGACACTAAACTGGCGTTCTCAGTTGCCACTACTGTCACAAGTTCATTGATTTTATTCCCTAAACTGTGAGCATTTGTAGACATTACCTAAAACCTGTCATTTAAAACACATGCTGTAGGCACCATCTGTCCTTGTTTTGAGGGCAAAATATATGCTTCTGTCTATTATCTGTACAAACCAAGCCCCAATAATCTATCCACTCCGTCTGCAACATGCCAAACCCGGGCACCTTGGTGACAGCAAACCACTTAGTTGCTGAGATCAGAGATCACTTAATAATAGAATCCCCTACCACAACCTGCCTGGGCTTCCCTTCCTTCTGGATCCCCATGTACACTGGATGAGCTGCTCTCCAAGCTGTTAGGGAGAATAGTTTTTACAGCAATCCCACATCTGAGCCTGGCCCCCAACATGCTCACTTAAATGGACAATCTTATGGGTATGGAAAAACTCAGGACTGGCTTCCTTCTTTCCTCCCCCAGTGCAACCATGTCTAACCATCACCCAACTATGTGCCTGGCTCCCTTCTGACTAATCTCCTATGCTAGGGGCTCCATCTAAGCTCTGCTGAGTAAGCAAGGTACTCTTCTCAAGATTGTCAATCTCTCTCAATGTTTAAATATGCAGCTTCAGCGGTCCAATCTGAGCATAAAAACCCAAAAGCAAGTCATTTAAACAAACGCAAGCCCTTACTATGAGCAAGCTCTATGAGTATAGCTATTTATTTTATATGGAGCAACACAGTTTATTGATTAGAAGCTTAACTAAATTACACACTAAAAAAGGACAAAAAAAACACAGTTAACCAAAACAACACACAATTTTGTTTCCTATTCACAAACCCTTCAACCTTCTTACCGCAGGTTAAAATACAAACCCACTGTTGGTATTATTTGCAAACTGTCTGACTCCTTGTCCCATAATAAAGTGAACTTTTGGTAAAACAGGAAGACATGTATTTGCAAAGAGAACATGCAGGTTACATAGCAATAATATGCAATCTCTAAACATAAACACTTTCTCTAACCTTTTATACCTCACCCTAAAATGTTTGGGACTTATTTGTGGGAAGTTTTGTTACACTAAAGAATGTGGGGACTTTTTACACTTCTGCAATAAACAACATCCTTATGTCCCTTTTGCCAAGACAGAGCCTTAATCTAGGCCTCATTAGTCTGTGCCATACACAGAATTAGCAGCTGTCAAATTGTCTGGAACACGCAGGTATCCTTAGGAAGAGGCTCACTTTTAAGAAGTGAAATCAACCCCAAGTCACCTACAGTATATTTATAATACCACTTCTCTACTGCTGTGTTGCACAAACTGGCCACTTACAGAATTTCAAGCACTTACTATGAGCAAGTTCTGTGAGTGTAGCCACTTATTTTATAAAGATCAACACAGCTAATTGATTATAAGCCTCACCCTTAACACACACACTGCAACTGCAGGTTGAGCTACAAACCCAGTGCTTAAGGGAATTGATTTAAATGTGTGGAAGCAAAATGGGTTAGTCCCTGTGGTCAATTCTTTCAAATTTGGAGAATACGAGAATTTGCAACTCTGAGGCAGCAAACAGGCCTTTCAAATAGAGACTTCTATAAATAAATATTAGACTTGGGCACCGGCCAACTCTTGGTGTTTGTCTCCGTGGGGGAAAAAATCTTTCTATTCCACAAATATTCGCCCGTTTCTGTCTTCGGGTACATTCTTTGTGTTCGTTTTTTCCTTTGTTTTTTTCGGGTTTTTTTTTTAGAAGGGGTTAATACGGGGTTAACATGGTACACACTACGCAGCAGCTTTTGGCGCCAGGATTTTTAATGTCCGTAGGAGCAATTCTATTGGTCACTGGCAGGGGCCTCCTGTGCCATCAACCAATGAAGTGCACCTGTACTTCATTGGCTGATGACAGACGAGCCTCCTGTGGGCGACCAATATACTTTTAAAATTCTGGTGCCGCAACTTGGCCAGAAGAGACCACTGGTCTCCCCACTCCAAGAGTTAAAGGTCCGTACGAATGACCAATAGAGTTGCTTGTACAGACCTTTAACTCTTGGAGCGGGGCGACTCTTGGAGCGGGGCGACCAAGGCCTCGTCTGGTATCCACCAATTGTTTGATGCCAGAGGAGGGACCTGCAGGCGACCAATAGAGCCTCTTGCGCGGCCCTTTAACTCCTGATGGGGAACTTGGCCGGTTACTGCTTTTAATACGGAGTCTTTCTCCTTTTCACCCAACAGCATGGTGGCCTCAGTTTCTCGTAGAACCAAGTCCAAATCTTCATCCGTGTCTTACCCTTTTTTCCTGAACGTCCTCGCTTGTGCGTCGTCCGTTGTTGCCATACTTATCTTTCAGCCACGGCTGGTTTACGTTCTTCGGACCGGGGTCCTTTGTTCATATCTTGTGTCAGTCCTTTCCGAACGGTTTCGGTTCCTACGGTGGCCCGTTGGATTCGGTGGGTTCTTCATGCCGCTGGCGTGAATAGTGTTTTTGGTGAATCGACTTTTCGTACGTTTTATTATCGGCCTCAACCTCACGTTGCTTCTGTTCTGTTGCGTTAGCTTTAAAACTGCAAATATGAAGCCTCCTGTCTTGCCATAAAATTAGGGATTACTCTAGCCTTGGTGTAGAGATAATCTAAATTTTAGAATATTTCCATCCCTGTTTCTTTTTCCCCTTCCCTTATGTTTGAGGGCATGGTGTTTTAAGCTGTGTTATTTTAGCTTGTATTTATTGACCATTTTACTTGGTGTAATATATGGCTCTGTTTGGATTGCTGTTCCATTTACAGTTTACTTTCACAACGTTTTTTCTTTCTTTTAGTATGATCCTGATGTGATGTCGTCTGGATCCAGAGTGCCTTGGTCCTTCCTGGGTTCTTTCCTTTTCCGTTTTTTTTTCTACATTGTTCACTGGGTGTGCTACCCGGCACATCAAAGAAGAGGAAGTGGTCTACTTTGTGGGCTATCTTATGACCTTTGACTGCTTCTGATGTCTTTCTGGTGTTTTGTTTCAATGCTATTAACCATTTCTTTGGTGCTGGAGGGTTTGAGTAAAGAAGTTGATGGAAATATTTGCCTCCTGGCTTTAATAAAATTTAGATTATCTCTACACCAAGGCTAGAGTAATCCCTAATTATTGGAACCTTGGATAGAGACAGAGCCGGCCTTAGGTGTTCTGGCGCCCTGTGCGAACTACTCCTTGGCGCCCCCTCACTACCCCCCTCTGCCCCTCCAAACTACCTCCTATCCCTTCAAATACTCCCCCTCTGCCCTTTCAAACTACCCCCTCTGCCCCTTTTAAACTACCCCCCTCTGCCCCTTCAAACTACTCTCCCCTCTGCCCCTTCAAACTCCCCCTCCCCTCTGCCCTTCAAACTATCCCCCCCTCTGTCCCTTCAAACTACCCCCTCTGTCCTTCAAACTACCCCTCCTGTCCCTTTAAACTACCCCCCCTCTGCCCCTTCCAAACTACCCCCCCTCTGCCCCTTCAAACTACCCCCCTCCTTATCCTAACTTACCTTGAGGAGTCCTGCCAGCATTTCATGTTGAGCGCCGGAATAGTCCGGCGCTCCACGTGAGATGCCAGCACTGCGACGGAGTCACGGAGAGTAAGGGGCGTCGATCAGTTGCTGAGAACTTCACGAGCAACCGCTCGGCGCCCCTGCCCGGCGCCCCAGCAGGCACTTGCAGTAAGCCTGCTAATCAGCCTCCTCTTTGACCAGCCACGTACCCTCCCATCCTCTAATGCATGGTCACGTGATGCCGCGTCTAATTGTGTATAGGAGCGACAGGCATTTGTGACCTCGGGTAACCATGCCTGACCTCCTGTGCCTCGTTCTCGTTAACGGCAGATCACTTTAACACAGGGCTTTCATTATTCCTGTATCCTTAGTTGGTGTAATACGTACTTTGTGCTGATGCTCTATTTTGATCACTAGAACACGTTGTGACCCAAATTGCTTGACCTTGCCCATTATCTCTTGTTACCGAACCGGCTTGTTTCACTAGCTCCTAGTCTCCTGATTCGGATTCATTGTTGAATAATAAATATTGGCATTTTACTGTATGAAATTCCAGTAGGGGGTATATCTTTTTTTATTTTTTATTTTTACTAGTGAGTACAAAAAACTTAGAAATGTCTGGGAGAAGGAGCAATTCCAGTTTTCATGGACTGGGCACAGCTGACAGCAAGTGTGGGCAGAGCTGGCAGTAAATGTGTGCAAAATGGTAGTAATCAGATGACCCCTGGTATACCAGTCCCAAGTAGACGGAAGCCTTATTGCTCAGAAGTTGAACTACCATGAATTGCATGCGGCACTCACAACAGTACCAAACATCCTCAATCTACTACTAAATCTACTACTGCTAAAATCTTGTCTACCCCTCTACCAAAGTAAAGTGTGGTTTTAGTGACAAACAAGGTCACTGAGGGGTCACGTGCAGGTGACTTGGTGGGATCCAGGGTGAAGATAGCTTGCAAGCTGTTTTATGGTGAAACAACGGATAAAACCACCACTACCAGTGTAACCAAAACCACCCTTGGTGCTACCAGGTCTACCCCTGGTGCAACCACAACTTTAAGCACTGGCAGCACTCTCCAGCATAGATGGGCAAGCAGTGGCACTGTCAGATGATAGCAGCAGATCTATTTTTGCTACAGTAGATAGTGAAGAAGAAGAGGGAAGGTCTAATGTTGTGTCAGGAGTCTAGCTTCTGTCTAGGTGGTCACCTTCGATAACCATGTTATTGATGACGAGAATGACTTGGATTTAGATTACCAGTCAGACTTGGAGGAGTCAAGCGACACACCTTCTAGTAATAATTTGTCTGTTAAATGTGTTGCTCCTCCCACTCTGCAAAAGCTGCTGCATACCTATGCCACAGGTTCCACTACATGCACTAGCATCACTACCACCATGAATACAATTATAGAAAAAACATAATATAATATAATCAGGGCCCGGCCGGCGTCGGCTTGGGGGGTGGTGCCGGCATTTTTAAACTCTGCCGACCCCCCCCCCCCCCATCTCCGGCTTTTACTTAACCCCTTTAAAGAGTCCTGCGTGCGAGTCTCCCGCATCTGCGCTCACACCTCTCCCTCGGTGCCCGGCTCTTCGATTGCTGAGCGCCGGAATATTGACGCCACTTCCCAGCGCTCAGCATTACAGCCTTAGGCACCAAGCACCGGAACATGGGAGAGTCGCCGCAGAGGAAGAGGAGGTCGCCCGAGCCGCCGTGTAAAGCGAAAACCACTCGGCGCCCCTCTCTCTCTCTTCCCGCTCAATAAAAAAACGCTTGGGGCGGCAAAGTGCCGCCCCTTCTAAAGTAGGGCCGGCCCTGAATATAATATAATATTCTGCCAATTCAGTCTTGTTCCAATCAGCTGCATATGCCCAGGCCCAGTTCTCTATTACTGCTGCCCCTCCCTTTCTTTCATTGTTACTCTAGATGATCAATTGTTTTAATTTGTGCATTATTGAGGAAATTCAGGCCTTTTTCCAAGGGCCTGCATGTGCCTGTCATCTGCCAGTGTCTGCCTGCCCAGGTCCAGTGCTCTACTGATGCTGCTGCTGCTTCCTTTTCACTGTGGATGATGCTGTGCCTGTGCCCTGACCTGTGTTTCAATGCCCCTCCTTACTCTTCTATTTATTTCTTCTAATATGGGGTAGGTGATGGAGTTTGTCTGCCAGTGTCTTCCATGGGCCCTGCTCTGCTGCTGAAGCTCAATCTTTTACCCTGAGAGATAAATATATATTTTTTAAACGTGGGGGAAATTCAGTGTCCGGTACAGTGCCAGTGTCTTCTCACTCCTAGTGCCCTGCTACCACTGCTGCTGCTGCCATATCGCCTTCCTTACTATGAGGGATCAATTAATTTAAGACATTGAGCCCCAGAGCATGCTGCTGGATGTGTGTATCCATTGGTGAGGTGCTGCTGTTGCTGGTGATCTTGCCGTTCAAACCTTCTCTACCAGAAGGTGTCAGGGACCTCCCCATTTGGGAATGTCCCGGAATATTGTTTCCAAATCAAAAAATATCCCTAAAACCGAACAAAGTTTGTTGCCTGAAAATAAACATGGCAAAAATAAAACTAATAGTTTGTCCAAATTGATTTTGCTGGCTGTGCACAAGTCTATAACACATATAAACTTCAAGCAACTAGAGGAGACAAGATATATAACAAGTATTTTTTGAGACTATTAAAAGTATTTTCCTTGATTTTATTATAATCAATCTCTTATGCTGGTTTAAATAATAATTGTAGTCTATACTCTTTTCACTCTTTATTTGGTGGTGAAATATTCAACAGTTGAGCTGCAGTGTAAATTAAGCCTTAGTTACTTTTAATAAGAATTTGTAATATCAGTATGAATACTGTATTTGCCCGATTCTAAGGTGACCCTGATTATGACTCCTTTTTAACCCCACACCAAAGTTTCTAAGAGAAGACGGGGGTTCTTGACACAACAAGAAAGGGACTATGTCCCGGTGGACAAACGGATTATACAACATTCTATTACCATCATCAGGGGTAAGATTTGACATACAGGTTGAGAACAGGTTGAGAGAAGTGCAAAATTAGAAAACTTCTAAACAATATCACTAATAAAGGGAACACTCCATTTAGTTGCCATGTTCAACATGAAATTTGGGAAAACTGTTATTTGTTTCTGTATTGGTTATAGAATCTAGGAAATGTGGACCGCGTAGGGGAATTATATTCTGCAAAATATGTTGCAGGGAAATGCTCTGAATTTTAGCACTTGGAACTAGAATACCTACTGAATATGATGTTTCTTGCTTCTTTTGAAGGATATATTCAGTCACAACTCTATCAGAATTACATATTACTTTTATTTGACTATGTGTTACCTTTAATTACAAAGGGTTTTTTTTATTAGATACTTAGCTCATATTTTTACTCATAAGTTATAAAATCATTTATATTTTACATAACTTTTACAATTAAGGTTTTATCATTTATCTTGGCCCCACTTTAATTATTTTTGTATTCTATTGCAATATAGATTGGTCACTGTAATATCCTCAATTTGGATTCAATAATATTGAATTTCATGTATTGAATTTCCATGTAAAAATATAATACACATTTATAAATTATATTATAGGTAATCACTATTAAATGTGTG
>VKOC01004537.1:0-13780 GCA_009364415.1 Spea multiplicata
GAAGGCAATGAACTCAACGTCCCAGACAGGGAGGGCGAGAAAAGGAGGATAGGGCGCAGGGGGGTGTGGAGGGAGGTCGGTAAGAAGGAGGGAAGGAAACCGCAGGAAAGGAGGGAAAGGGCAAAAGTAATGTGGGGTGAAAGTGTCAGTTACCGGGCAGAACCTGTGACCCAGAGGGGGATGACAGGAACCCCAGAGAGAGGGGGAGTGACACCAGAGCCCCGTGGGGAAGTGAGAGTAGCAACCGAAGAAGAATGTATCGCAACAATAACTACGTTGCGAGCTGTATCTAGATAAGAGCAGTACGGAACGGTCCGCCACCCGCTCCGTGACGTAAATAATATAGAAAAAACACCAAAAACAAATAACAATCGGTCAATGTAATGCGATGTAAGGCAGTAGAGCCAAATGAGAAATAACAGACAACCAATAAGTGCCCCGACAGGAGAATCAGGCAACCAGGCATGGACAGCCAAGACCCCGCACCCGGCGTCGAGGGACAGTGAAGACCCAAGGGCCAACCTCAGTAGGGCCACAAATATGCACACATGCATATATAGATATAAATTAAAAGAAAGGAAAAAAAAATAAAATAAATAAATAAATAAATAAAAAACACAACACAACACAACATATGAAGTAAATAACAGCGATACGGGAGAAAGCATTGCCAAGGGTATACGGATACAATTAGTAATCGATGAATGCCTCACAGTTATTATTCCTTTTAAGCGTCAGCTTTAGTGTTTCCCTAAATCTTAATACCCTATCAGTAATCGGCAGACTGAGTAAATTCCACACTAGGTCACAGATTCGAGATTCATGGCAGAAAGATCTAAATGTGATGTGCATAAGCAAAGCCTGCATGGTAGGGTAATTCAAATGTAAATTCAGTGACTTACAAGCAGCAGACAGACTTGCCCTAGCAGGAGATGAGCTGAATAGCTTGCAGACATGGCTGGTTGTTTTGTAGGAGAATAAAGGGCATTTCAACTAATAAACTCAGCCTACAACTGCCCCAAAACAGTAAGTACACATGGGGCTCAGCAGCTATTACCAAGCCTGCGTGCCAGAAGCATAACAAAATGCAGAAGCCACTGACACCCTCTAATAGAGTTGTCATTGGTTGCAAACCCCCTACGAACACAACCCTGCCAGACCAGTTGACCTTGAAGCACCAATCTGTTTGCCCTGGGTATTGCCCTGAATAGTCACAGTAGATAGAGTGCGATTCCAGAATGGGCACATGCAGTTATAGGCAGACTAACCAGCTGTATATGGCCCTCATTGGCGAAGGCACGCATTACACAGGGAATGGAAAGGAGTTGCAGAAGTGTGGCATACTCTACATAAAGAATGCAGAACATATCGTTAAGAAATGTAGTCATAAGTAACCTTATGATTAACTGCGTTTTAGACCATTAAACATGTTGGCTTAGGGTCCCGAAAAACCTGAGTTTGCCCTTGAAGGCTGGGTGAGCACACTGGTGACCCTTGTGGAAGGTATTGGTGGGTATGCTACATACACCGCAAGGGAAGCCCCTGCCAGTGGGGAGCCGTACAGCACCCCGCCGCAGAACACAGCAGCCTCGGACAGCGTGCAACATAAATCAATAAAATAACAAAGATAGAGAAAAATAAACAAACAAAAATAAATATAAATAAAAAAAAAAACAAAAACAACGGCTCACGTGGGCCATGCGGACAACACGGCACGGAGAGTAAGTCCCAGGCAGTCCCGGAGAAAGCCCCAGAGAGAAAGCGAGGACGTCCGTAAGCGAAGCGGGTGCAGCATAGCAGCACTCGGCGTCGGGCCACGTAGAGGCATCGGCGAAGTCGGAGCACTCCACCTAAGGCTGAACCGGAACGTCATCCACCGCAGCCCGACGGGGGGGTCCAGCCTGTCGGCGTCCGTTCACCCCGGAGGCAGATCGGCGTGGTCCAGGTCCTGGGTCCCAGCTGAGCCAGTCCTCAACGGCGATCTCCGGCAGCCCCAGAGCCTGTAGGAAGGGAGGCACATCCGCAGGAGTCCGCACCGTCTCCGCAGCAGAGCCCCTGCGCACCGTCAGCGCAAAGGGATATCCCCATCTATAGGGGATCCCACGCTCCTGCAGGACCGCCGTGACAGGCCGCAGAGCCCTGCGAGCCTGGAGCGTGAAGCGGGACAGGTCCTGGAAGAGGGAAATCTGGTGCCCGTCAAATGACCAGAATCGCTGGGTCCTGGCTTTCTGCATAATCTCCTCCTTTTGGACGAAGCTGTGCAGACAGCAGATAATATCCCGCGGAGGATCCCCAGGGCCGCCACCGTAGCGCAGGGCCCTGTGAGCCCGATCAAACTTAATAGGTGGCCTGTTGGGGTCGTCAGGCCGGCCCAGGATCATGGAGAACAGCCTGTCCAGAAGACAACGGAGGTCCTCGGGGCGTTCTCCCTCGGGCACACCCCGCACGCGGATGTTAGAACGACGGCTCCGGTTCTCAAGGTCCTCCAGATGATAAAACAGGTGAGTAAGTCGGGAGGTACAGGAACGCTGAAAAGACGTAAGCTGGCGGTCTACGTCGCGCGTCCGGGTCTCAGCGGTCGAGAGTCGGGCATCCAGGCGCGTTATATCGGCGCGCAGGGCCGTAACCTCCGCACGAACAGTCTGTTTCACCTCAGACACGAGAAGGCTGAAGTCATCTTTGGTAGGCAAAGTGGAGAAGATGCGTCGCCAGTCGCGGGGAGAAGGCTCCGGGGAGCCACTCAATGGTGGCTGTGAAGAGGACTCATCCGAGGCCAGGGAGCACGCGGGAGATGGCGCCATATTGGAGTCCTCCGGCTGAGAGTGTAGCAGGGCCGGAGTCTGGAAATATTCCCTCAGCGAAGCCGCGGGAGCCCTGCTGGCGGTCCCCGGAGTACCCGGGTCCGTTGGCACTTTTTTATTCCTGCCCATGTCAGGCGTAGAAGGTGTTTGTGAGCTAGTTTAGGAGCGGGTGGAACGGAGCACACAAGTTAAGCAGCCATTCTCGTCGGCAGGCTAACCACGCCCCCTCTTGCTTTCTTTCTCATTTCGTGCTCCCACACATATTATATATTGTTTTTTTCCAGGACAAACAGGGCTTTCTTTAGATACCAATAATTTTATCATATCATCTAATTTACTAAAAATGATTAAACATGGGGATTTTTTGTTAAAAAATTACTTTTTCTCACTTTTTAAAAAATAAACTTTTACTCATCTGCAGCAACGAATGAAAAAACCTGCTAAATAGATTCTACTATTTGTCCTGAGTTTAGAAATACCCAATGTTTTTTTGCTTTTTTTCTGCACCTTATGGGGCAATAAGTACAGGTAGCGTTTTGCTATTTCAAAACCTTTTTTCCAAATCTGGTAATTCTTCCCCCATGTGCCATTTCGGGTATCTTTGAAGCCGGCCAATGCAATTTACCCCATCAAATCATATATTTTTAAAAACTAGACACCCCAAGGTATTTGAAATGCTGGTATTTTAACCCTTTCCATGCACTAATTTTACCACCAGCCTTTGTGAAACTTTATGGTAGTACATTTTTTAAAAATTTTTTCACACATGTACTTCAGGTATACATTTATCGCTCCTGGTATATGCCCGACAACACCCCAATATGTGTTCAGTAACATCTCCTGAGCGTGATGATACCCCACATGCATGGGTTTGTAGGGTTATTTGGGAGGTAGAAGGCCGCCTTTGTGAGGTGTGTATTTTTATGCCATTTAGACATCTGATCTTACTGCCCCCATGTCCCATATTTGGGACATCTTTGACCCCGGCCAATTCAATTTACCCCATCCACTCATGCATTTTTTAATACGAGACACCCTATGGGCATTTGTAATGCCAATATTAAACTCTTTCCAGGCTGGAATTTTGGTAAAGATAAGATAATTTTAGGAACTTGCTTATTTAAAAACTTTTTTTTTTTGTGACAGGCGGATTTTTACATGTTTACCATATTTTTTTTATTTTAACAATAATTTTTTTTTTTTTTTTTTACTAATCACTCTCATTAGTGAGCTGGGCTCCATCGACCTTGCATGGTTGGATACCATCCTGTGAATGACGGCATCCTGTGAATGATGGCACTTGTGGTTGCTTCTCGGACATATACGTGGGTTAAGAGGTCCTCTCCCCCATAATCATCCCCAGAGTCACTTTGTCCCCTCATTCACTAAGTCATATCTTGCTCCCAGTAGTTCAGGTATAGATCAAATAAACAACAAATGAAACAGCACTTGCATGTAGAGATCAACTGAATAAGACATGCAAACCCCATAGTTGCAGGTATACATAAATAATGTCTGGAAACAGAGCATAGCAGGTATAGATCAACACATTAACACACAAGCCCAGCTTTGCAAATTCACATGTGAACTCAGCACTGTATTTGCAGGTATACAATTCCAGCATGGAAAGAGTTAAAATAGTATTGCAGGCATAGATCAACAGAACACACAAACCCAGCATTGCATGTATAGGTCAACTGGATATCACTTGTAAATAATACATGGAAACAGCACTGCAGGTATTGATCAACTGAATAAGACATACAAACACTGTATTTGCAGGTATACATAACTTATGTATGGAAACATAGAATAGCAGATATGGATCAACAGAATAACACACAAACCCGGATTTGGAGGTATAGATCAATTGGAATTCAATAAATTCCAGGCATAGATCACAGGCTGCACACCCGAAAGCCAGCCCTGGGGTCTACACTGCCCACATAGAACCAGACCAGCACCCAAATCACACACAAAGGACTTGCCATATTTGTCCCCAAACAGCCCAGCCTGTGCCATCTTTGTCCTGTAAACTCCCTGCCTGTGCCATCTTGGTCCCCAAGGCTTGTGCCATCTTTCCCTTTCCACAAATCAATTATACATCTATGATACACACAAACAACGTTAGTCACTCACTAATTCACACTTCCATTCACACAATTCACACAATCATTTATTCTCTCACTCATTCACACAAATCATTTACACATATTCATTAATTATCTCATTCAGACAATTCATACACGCATTAATTCATTTTCTCACTTATTCAAACTCTTTATTTCAATATTCTTATTACCCCCTCTCACTAGCTACCTATCCTCCCTTTTCTCACCATCTACCCCTCTTCCTCCTTTTTTCACTATCTACCCCCTCTCTTCCCTTTCTCACTATCTAGCCCCTCACCCCCCTTTTCACTATCTACCCCTTTCCCTCCTTTTTCACTATCTACCCCTCCCCTTCTTACTATCTACCCTCCCTTTGTAGTTTACTTACCTTGCAGAAGTCCTGCAGTGGAAGAGGTGAGACCTTTGTCTTGCTTATCTGCCGTGCTGCTTCACTGCTAAGTGCCAATATATGACATCATTTTCCAACATTCAGCATGAAATATCGCCACCACAACGAGGGGCGCTGATCGGTTGCTGAAAACAGACTTCGTCATACAGCACCTTAATTGCACGAGCAGGGTTCCACCCAACACCCTCAAATGTAGTAGAGAATCACTAGGCCCTCAGCAATGTGAGTGCAGTGGAGTTTTTCAACCCAATAGGGTTTTTCTCAGGACACCATGGCAGATATTCCTTATACCCCTATATGCCACTCTGCCTCCCTGATATTCCTTTTAACCCCTTATATGCCACTCTGCCTCCCTGATATTCCTTTTAATACCCCTATATGCCACCCTTGTCTCCCTGATATTGCTTTTAAGCCCCTATATGCCACTCTGCCTCTCTGATATTCATTGTAAGCCCCTATATGCCACTCTGCCTCTCTGATATTCCTTTTAACCCCCTATATGCCTCTCTGCCTCCCTGATATTCCTTTTAACCCCTATATGCCACTCTGCGTCTCTGATATTCCTTTTAACCCCCATATATGCCGCTCTGCCTCCATGATATTCCTTTTAACCCCCTATATGCCACTCTGCCTCCCTGATATTCTTTTAACCCCTTATATGCCACTCTGCCTCCAGAAAGCCCTTATCTCGTCATATGCCACTCTTACCTTTCCCGATTTACCAGGGAGATGTGCTTCAGATTTCTTGGTGTGTAGTGGTGGCAGCCAGTGAAGGTCTGCGCGATTTGCATAGACAAACCTCTGCTGCTGCCGGTACTTCCGTCGGGGCTTCTATGAATGAGGGCCGGGATGTCATGTGATGCTGGTGCTCCGTCATAGAAGCCTCGGCAGCAGCAGCAGAGGTTGTCTGCGATCTGCACAGACATCCTCTGGCTGCCAGAGAGGAGGATCTGTGTCCCCTGCAGTGCTGCAGGGGATCCGGATCTTAGTGTTGTAGTCAGACCTCTATTTGAGGTCTGATTAGAAGATGACCTTGAATATAAGACGATGGTTATTTTTCAGAGCATTTGCCCTAAAAAATACCTTGTCTTATAATCAAGCAAATATGGTAATAATATTCTTAATAAACCTTTTATAAAAAAAATTGTGGGAAACACCCCATTCAAAGGGCAAAATGGGCAGGGACTGGGGCTTTTCAAGACCCCTGCGACCCCAAGGATTAGGGTGTTGAACCGGAGTTCTCTGGGTCAAGCCTAGAGGGTTTCCAGGTATGGTTATAGCACAACCAGCTACTAGATTTGTAGTCTTTGCAGGAGAGTTGATCAATTTACCTCCCTGATTTCACTATACATTATAAAGCCCCAATGAATGTCTCCTGCAAAACAGCTGATTTGTCATGTACAATGTATAACTAGATCAGTAATGAAAGTTTTTAAACCCCTTCCAGGATCAGTTTTTTTTTACCATGTGTGCGTTAAATGACCAGAGCAAATGTGTTTTTGCAATGTCTTTATTCAACTGTGATTGCCCACTAACTCATTTAGTGAACCCCCACAAGTTTCTGAACAAGATTTTTTTAAAGTGTGATATGCTGGGAGTTGGGCCCCAATGGCAGCCAGAAAAAGAAGAACTGCTAAACAAAAATATAGATTTTTTGAAAGTTGACATCCCAAAGTATTTTACTAGGGGCAGTTTAATACTATATTATAACCATTTTAACTCCAATATGTCCCAAACATTGCAGTAAAATTCTAATTCAGGTTTTTTCATTTTTAACAAACCTAGTATATTCATACACTGCATTTCAGTACATTTCTTTTCAAGGGTAAGTTAATTTACTGAAACAACTTGTGATTTGTATTCAGATGGATAGGTAGGGCATGTTTTTTGGCACTGATTCAAAATTGGAACATGCACATTACAGTTTTCAAACACAGAATTTAGACAGATCAGTTTGATAGATTAATGTCTCATTTGAGACACAGTAGAGGTCCCATATTTTTAATTTGACAGAGCTGTCACAGCGCTGCACACAGAGATCAGAGAGCTCCCTATAGCATTCCCCTGAATGCTGTTTAGAGGAACTGCACAGTGGAACTCTAAAGGAGAACCCCCTGATTGCTCTGCTGGGGTCATAAAAAAACATTTATACATATATTGTGTAAAAAAAAAAAAAAGTAAAATAAATGTAATTAAAAAAGATTAAAAAAATGTGTAAAAAATATACATTTAAACAAAAAAATCTCACCGTACCTTGGGGTGAATTTAAAGATGTCTGAAATAGGACATGGTAACAGGATTACCAGATTTGGGAAAAATGGTTTGAACTAGCAAAACACTACTTGCACCTATTGCTCTATAACTTGCAAACAAATATAACACCATTGGTTATTTCTAAACTAAGGACAAATAGCACAATCTATTTAGCAGTTTTTTCATTAGCTTTTGTAGATTTTTAAGCAAAACTGAGAAAAGGTCCTTTTTTCACTTTTTCACCATATATTATTTTTTATAGCATATTAGATGATATGTTCAAAAAAATGGTTCTGAAAATAACAATATATAACTTGTGTGGGTACACTAAATAAGAGAGAAGAAAAATAAAGCTTAACACGAGAACCATAAAAATGTTAAAACAGCCTTTGTTATGAAGGGTACAAAAAATAAAAAAACAGCCTGGTCCTTACCAACAGAGCCCTTAATAACACTACCCTTCTATATTCCTGCTCTTATCTCAAAAATACTCTCCTAAGAACCCTTTTTGCCCAATATTTATGTCTCTCTTCAACTGTTATGACTTATTCCCACTTGTGTCTCAAGATTTTACTTTTGTTGTTCCTGTTTTGTGGAAGTCCTCACCTCACTCTGACCTTCCCACCTTATTTGTATGATTAAAAATGTTTTCATAATATTTTGCTGTTTTCTTAAACAAATTTACTTTTAACATAATCTGTTAGCAGACAGCTATATATGAGTAGACAAGTAGACTTGTGTAAGGCAAGAAAAATCAATTTGTATGAAATTTTAGTATATTTTTTTCCATATTCATTTTCGGGCAACAAATTAAATTTCCCAGTCGTTCGGCTCAGACGAAATTCCTGGGCATTTTTTGGGCGTTCATTGAAATTAACCGATTCATGATCACTCAATGTCACTCACAGCTGTTACTACTTCCCAGTCCCTCTCTGCAGTCACACTGACGATTGGCCCCGTCCCTTTCAGCTTCCCAGCCCCTCCCTGCTGTAACACTGATGATTGGCCCTGCCCCTTTCCTTAGTGTCCACAGTGCTCAGCAACTCATCTAACAGTAAGTTAGGGGCAGTTATGGTTAATGGGGTCCTTAGGGTTAATTTAGGGACATTAATGGTTAATTTAATGCTGAGGACTGAGAGCTAACTTAATTTAATAAGGATAACTTATGCAGTTATAGGTAAAGGGGTGCAAACTAAAGGGAATCTAAATCCTGGGGGCAGTGAAGATTAATCCTGTATTTATTTATAAAAGTATTCAGTGTCAGTGTGCCATATACGAGTCTGTGAACGACTCATAGTTCCTCTGAAGGAGTCTGTAAATCTATGAGCTGTAACCTGATCCCAGAGTCTGTCTGTGTGCTGTGCAGATGACTCACTCCAGGATCATGTTACAACTGCAGTTCATGATTCACAGACTGAACTGTTACAAATGAATCGTTCAGTCTATTGAACAGATTCATCCGGATCATTGAAAAGAATCGGTTCAAAAGAACAATTCGTTCATGAACCGGACATCAGCGCCGCAGCAATTTATACACACACCCAGCAGCATGCTTTGAGACTCATTTTTTTCAAAAATTGGACCTGTTTGATATGGCAGCAGCAGTAGTAGCAGGGCACTGGAGTAGGTAGACACTGGCAAACATCTAGTCCCACTGTACAGGACACTGAATTTCCACCAAAATTAGAAAATGTCCTTCATGAGGAAGGAAAATGAGCGGCAGCAATAGAGGTAGAGCTCTCGCTAACATGCTCTCACTCTCTCTTACTGAGTCATGTTCTCTCATACTTTGACTCACTTTTATTCATGCTAACACTCACTCATGCTCCCTCACTCTCATATCGTTCCTTAGGCTCTCACTCAGTTATTCATGTTCTCTCACACTCGCTCTTTCACTCACTCTCACTAATGCTGTCTCACTCAAGCTGTCCCGCTTACTTTCACAATCTTATTCACATTCTCTTACACTTGCACTCATGCTCCCTCATACAATTTCTCACACTGTCACGATGTGTTAATCACTTTCAAGCCCCTTTCTCCTGCAGCTTCTCCCTTGTACCAGCTCCGCTGACCAAGGCCTCACAGAGCACTTCCTTAACCTCTTAACGAGAAAGCCCGTACATGTGAGGCTGACCGTGGATCCGGGGAGGAAAGCCCTCCCCACATGAAAAATGGCCGCCACCGCACCATTCATTAAAGATCACGGCAGGCTAAAACAGCTTAGGAAGCGATCGGAATCGCTTCCTAAGCATAAACGGTGTTGCTGACATGCATCGATTTCGAGGCATGTAGCAACACAACCGCCCTACCCAGATAGCCTTGTGATTGCTCCGAAGAGCAACCACAAGTGCCATCATGTAATTGGCGTCAACAATAGAAAACTGAATGAGAACTCTCAGGCTCCTCCATGCAAGGTCAATGGAGCCTAGCTCGCTAATCAGTGTGATTAGTAAAATTTTTTTTAAAAAAAGTACAAATTATTCCCCACTGTCACCAAAAAAATAAATATATATATATACGTTTTTTATGAGCAAGTCCTACAATTCACGTTATATCTTAACAAAAATTCCCGCATGGAAAGAGTTAAAATATTGGCATTATAAGTGCCCATACGGTGCCTAGTTTTAAATAAATGTATGATTTGATGGGGTAAATAGAATTGGCTGGCTTCAAAGATGTCCCAAATATGGGACGTGGGCACAGAGTGACCAGATGTCTAAATGGTAAAAAAAAAAAATCACACACCTCACAAAGGTGGCCTTTTACCTCCCAAATTACCCAACAAACCCATTCAGATGTTACTGAAAACCTATTGGGGTGTTGTTTGACAGGGACATATACCAGAAGCGGTAAATTCATACCTGAAGTACAACGTCTGTGAAAAAAAATTAAAAAAAAACGTACTACCATAAAGTTTGACAAAGGCTGGTGGTAAAATTAGTGCATGGAAAGGGTTAAAATACCAGCATTTCAAATACCTTGAGGTGTCTAGTTTTAAAAAATATTTGGTTTGATGGGGTAAATTGTATTGGCCGGCTTCAAAGATACCCGAAATAGGATATATGGGCAGACTTTTTTACAAGTCAAAATTCCAATTTGAAAAATGCACACCTCTCAAAAAGGCCCTTTTAGTCCCCGAACAACCTAACAAACCCATCCATGTGGGGTATCACTGTGCTCAGGAGATGTTGCGGAACACATATTGGCATGTTGTTTGACAGGGACATATACAAGGTGCGGTAAATTTATACCTCGAGTACAACATGTGTGAAAAAATACAAAAATATTTTACTACCATAAAGTTTGACAAAGGCTGATGGTAGAACTAGTGCATGGAATTGGTTAAAATACCAGCATTTGAAATACCTTGGGGTGTCTAGTTTTCAAAAAATACATGGTTTGATGGGGTAAATTGCATTGTCCGGCTTCAAAGATACCCAAAATAGAACATGGGACAGCTTTGAGGATAAAATGGTTTTGAAATAGCAAAACACTATTGCTACTGATTGCCCCATAACGTGCAGAATAAAAGCAAAAAAACATAAAAACGTTGGGTATTTCTAAACTCAGGACAAATAGTAGAATATATTTAGCAGGTTTTTTTCTTTAGTTTTTGCAGATGAGTAAAATAACTAAAAATCATATTTCATCTTTTCTTATAGTAAATTAGATGATATGATAAAATTAATGGTATCTAAAGAAAGTCCTGTTTGTCCTGAAAAAAAAAATATGTGTGTGGGTGCAGAAAATGAGAAAGAAAAAATTTACAGCTAAACAGCAACACTGAAAAATGTTAAAAGAGCTATTGTCCCAAATGTAGACGTTTGGTAAACGTTGTGGAAGGCTGCTGCTGCTGATCTCTTCAGCAGCAGCAGTAGCCCTCCCACTGAAGTGAGAGACACGTATGCCAGGACACCTGCCAGTACAAAGCCTCAAAATTTGGGACTGTCCTGGCAAAATCAGGATAGTTGGCAAGTATGCATGATAAAGTCCCAGTCACTCCCTCAAGCATTATAAATTTGTCATGCATACTGGAACCAGAACGATAGGAAATTTGTTTTTTAATTAAATCTATTTATTATTATGCTACTATTATAGCAATATTACCTCACACAGCACAGCTATCGTGTTTGTTCTCCAAACCGCGTGTATATATATCGATGTTGTCGCAAAGGCATACGCCTTCTCGAAACAAGTATTTTTCTATAATGTAGAATGGCAAGACTGCTTCATTTATGGCACAATACGTGATTCGAGACCGCGTACACCTTTGAGGTAGCAACACCTTCAGTGAGCAAATGCCGGTTACTTCCGGAAAACTGTTTTAAACTGCCCTTCATATACGTAATATCCGTGCTTGCTACACTTCCGCTACTGCAAACATGTCCTCTAATGATGCCAGTATGCTTCCTTTACGTACCTCGTCGTTTGGAAGCTGTTGGAGTTGTCGGCTACTGTCTGGTACCGGGCTGGTAGCCGCTGGGGGTTACGTGTACATGAAGGCGAGGAATATTCTAAGAAAAGGCGGCCCAACTAGTATGGGGACTGTGGCTCAAATCGTGTTCGCTCTTTGTAAGATTATGGATTCACACGGGAATGGGGAGCAGACACTAAAATTATTTGGCACTTAGAGTTAAAAATTAAAAGCATGTATGATCTGTGGTGTAGGAATCAGACAGAGAGGGGTAAAATGGATGCGGCCTCATGAAGTAATGCATTATTTCTTGTCCGTTAGCACTGGTATCCGGAGGAATCACAGTTATAGTGGATCCAGTTGGAAAAGCAAAACGAAAGGGTGAATAAAGAGCACAGTCACAGAAGAATGGTATGGTGCATTTACTGTATGGAATCCAATGGACTTTAGATTTGGTATACATAACAAAGCTACTGGCTTAGATGACTGAGCAAGTGAAAAGTATAAGCTTATGTCTAATGTCTAAATGTACACGATTAAAGTTGACTTGTAAGACAAAGCATACTGTACACGTGTTTTGGCTACATCGGCAGAATGTATTCTTACAACAAAAGTGCTAAATAATACTTTCGCGGTGCTTGTGTTCAGCAATTGTCTCCTCACCCATTTAGTGTACCCGCACACATTATGGCTTTCTTCAGATACCATTATTTTGATCATATCATCTTATTTACTATAAAAAAAAAAATAAAAAAATGGTGAAAATTTTAAAAAAAACACCTTTTATGACTTTTCTTTGAAAAATCTTTTACTCGCATACAAAAGGAAGTAAAAAAAAAACTAGCTTAACCCTTTCAAGACCGGGACGTACCTGGTACTTCCGGGTCACGGGTCACCGGCAGACCGGGACGTACCAGGCACGTCACTGCTTTTACGCGATCCAGCGTCGCTTGAACGCTGGGATCGCGAGGGCGGCTGCTACTGACCGCTGGGTGTTCCCAGCGATCAGTAGCAGCCACCCCCCCTCAATTCCGTGCACGTGATCGCTTTGCAGCGAATCACGATCACGGAATTTAAATATTTTAAAAAATACTGCGGTTTTCAAGTGAAGACGCAAGGGGTTAATAGATTCTACTATTTGTCCTGACTTTACAAATACCCAATGTTTTTTTTTTTTGCTGTTTTTTGTAAGTTTATAGGGCGATAAGTACAAGTAGCGTTTTATGATTTCCAAACCTTTTTTCCCCAAATCTGGTCATTCTGCCTCCATCTCCTCTTTGGAACACCTTTGAAGCCGGCTACTTCAATTTATCCCCATCAAACCATATATTTTTGAAAACTAGACACTCCAGGGTATTTCAAATGCTGGTATTTTAACCCTTTCTGTAATAGTAATTTTTCTTTTTCTCACAAATCGTAATTCAGTTATAAAGGTCCTGGTATATGTCACTAGGGCTGCAACAACTAATCGATAAAATCGATAATAATCGATAATGAAATTCGTTGCCAACGAATTTCATTATCGATTAGTTGAATCGATTATTATCGATTATAAAATGAGGGTTTTTTCAGAGCAAAGGCTCTGAAAAATCCCCCTCATTATATAATCCGTTTAGTCTGACTCACCGTCTCACAGCAGCAGCAGCTCCTACTTACTCCCCCTCCCTGTAATCACTGTGACAACTGGCCCCGCCCCCTCCTTCTCCAGGCCAGAACCACATGGCTGTGACACTCATCTAACTGTAAGTATATGTATATATATATATAATGTGTATGTGTGTATATATATATA
>VKOC01004538.1:0-41593 GCA_009364415.1 Spea multiplicata
GTATTATTTTAGCCCAATAACAAAATTATAATTCCATAGCACATTACTTTTGGAAATTATGAATGCCCCCCCAGTTTGACTGTGGTATCTTGTGTGCCCCCCCCTATATATTGTTTCTAGAGTCGCCACTGTTTATATGCCAGCTTCTATCATTTGAAGCTCCATAAAACCCATTGGTGGTCATACAATAGAACAAGTTTGAGGGATTCTGGAGGCATTTGTATAACTACTACACTTTTCTGTATTAAAGCTGCTGTTACATCTGCTTCTTGGAAAATATGGTATAGGAATACTGCAATAATCTCCTGTTCTCTGGGATTCTTTAATTCTAGTTTCTATAACTATGATACAAGCACGGCGCACTGATAGGTTAACACTCTTTTGCCATAGTAGCAGAATACTCTCTACACTTTTATGTCTTTAGCATACTGAGAAGAAAATGAAAAAAATGAGGCTTGAATTACATCTGTTTGTTTACCGGATTACATCATACCCGTCTTATAACATCACGCAACATCCCTGTAAAGTGTAATATACCAATTAGAAGCTAAATTTGTCATCAAAAACATATGGAAATGGGAAACAGTTTGTTGTTTAGCAAACATCTGGTTTGACGGATCTTTTCTGAGCGCGAAAATAAGTCTTCTGTTGGAAGTCTTGCCATTGCATGTACTGCAAATGTTAACTTAAAATAGCCAGAAATGCTCATTTTGAGGTTTGCGTGGCCTTTTATGTTTCTGAACACATTTAAAGGAATAAAAGGCGAACTAGGATTTCAGTTCTGTCCTATTGCTCACAGGTGATTTTTTTTCTTTTTTTTTTTTTTTAAATTTTATTAAGACATCCATTCATGGAAAGGAAGTGGGAAGACATAACGGTAACTGACATAAAAGCAAGCTGTCATTTAATTCATCGCAACTTTTAGATCCGGTATAAATGCCTATGGTCTGCCCGTATATTGGTTGAACTCCCTGTTGAGGGATTGCCTCCCTATAGTAAGCATCGGATCTACCGTGAATATGGCCATTTTATACAGCTGAGATCTTCGCAGACCTCCATCTAAACAAAGCTTGGAATGAATTCTCTTATTACATATAATACGTCATTAATAGCATTTATATCCCAAGGTAAGATCCCTGTTAAAAGATTTTGTAACGTTAGCGTGAGGTGTCCTTTTATCGGGATAAATGATCTACGAGGCAAAGGAATGGAAAGGAAGGAAGAGAGGCTAGAGTGATTCCAGCTGGAATGCAAGACTTAGGTACCCACAGCTCCAGAAAGTGTGGTATTCCAGTAAGTATTTATTTTTACCAGAATTTAGTGTATTTCCTTAAAAACCTACATTTTTTTTTGTCTTCACATGCATCCAGATTGGGAACATTTGGTGTAATTATATCTGTTAACTTTTGTTAACCGTGATTTTCCTGTTAGAGGAGGGGGGCAGATTTTGTGCCTTTGAAATTGGCTCCAGATTGATTTCCGCTGTTCACGATAACTGGCTCTGAAGTTTCTTTTGCAATTTTCTTGCTCAGGAAGACTGGAGTAATGAACAGATTGTCACGAACAAGACAGCACTTAATTTATTTGACCCTTAGGGCGTTTTTTTATGGCATGAAGTACACTCGCTCAGTGGCTATTTAACATTTGGTTTTAAGAGCTTTTGATTTTGCTTAAATGGCTTGGCATTTTTATGGTATAATTTACACAATATCTGCAGTTTTTGTAGGATTTGTTATTCTGAGCATGACTACACCATCCTTTGTAGCCTTATGGAAAGCACAGCTGAGCGTAGACTCGTTTCCTCCTGCATGCAAATTGTTGGAGGAACCTCATGGCGGCATCCCATCCCATCTCCGTACCACCAAAGGAATACACAGCTGCCTATTTATCTCCACTAATATAAAATATATATGTTAAGAAGACTACATTGTTTGATTCCACTTAATGAATACTGCGGGTCTCCCATAAAATAACATTTTTGTTTGTGTTTTTCATCATGTTTACTATGCCTGGATTACCGATAACCGTGATCACACAGGCCAGGAATTTTTCTTAAAGCACACCACACCTAGGAAGGAAGTTCCTGTCCCAGAGTTACATTCCAATCCAGACTTCAAAGTAACACCCCAGAGAGATTGGTTAATAAATTGCTGTAATTTCTTTGAGGAAGACCCTGTTAACATAGTTTATGCTAACATACAGTTTAAACTGGCGTTATTGCAGTAATTTGTATGTACCTTCTTAACCTGAAGGGTTGATGGAGGTTGAGTGATTGAGCAGTACTTTGCTTTATCTAGTCAAAAAAGCAATTAAAACTCTCCCCCTAAAATTAAGCCAGTCCTGTAAAAAAACAAAAAAAACCATACTGTAAGACTACATACCGCAAAACTATTTTTTACTCTCCCCAATAATGGTGAGACGCTACCAGGGCCTGAAGATTTTTTTTCTTCTTCATACAGGAGAAACTATTTTGTCTCCTTCCTTTTCACTTTGATCATCACTGCAGCTCTATAGCCCTGCATTGCTGATCACGGTGCTAATAATCGGCCTGCAGGGGGGTCATCAGAGGTCCGAGGAGTGGAGCTGGGATCTATTTTATTATTATTTCATGTGTTTTCTGCGATATCTTTATATAATTAATTACAAATAACCAAAACGTTAAATATATCTAACAGGTTGCTTAGGGCTATGGATACCCTATTAACCCTTCACCTGTCCCTCAGGATAGCCTCCAGCCTCATGAGCATACCTGGGAACTTCTGGGCTCCTGCTACCCGAAGCCTTCCCTTGCAGGACCCAGCCAGGACTGGCTGCTGACGTTGGCGGGGGGGTCCTGCTGACGTTGGCGGGAAACACCCCCATTTAAATGGAAAATGGGCGGGGAGTGTCAAACTCAGAGAGTTCCCTGGTATGCTCATGAGGCTAATAGATGAATATTTTTCTTAGATCGCAAAAGTAGTCATGACCGCCATGATTGTGAAGAACAAACTGAACATTTTATTATAACATAACCTTATATATCCACCGAATTGTATTAACATAGATAAACAGATATATGTATACAACCCAACCTTTAATCCCCCCCTTATCTATTAAATCTATCCCTGGCAGCAATCTATTAATGGGATTAGTTTATACAATGGAATTCTTGCCTGTGCTGTCTTTGTATAGCAGCCAGGCTGGAGCCATCTCTTGGAGTGATATCTTTATCACCTATACACTATGCAGTAGGGGGTACAGTGGTTCAGCTAAGGTTGCGCTGGAGGGGTTGGTGGCTTTAGATACGGCCCAGGGTCGGAAGCAAGGAATAACATTAAAACTAAACAAGGAGTGGGGAACTCCATGATTCGGGAAGCTACACCTGATGGGGTAATGATTGGCTGGCTCCTAGATCCAAAACAAATTTGTGAACGCCTGATTTAAGCCATTTTCTATAGAATGTAATAATACAAGTTTTTGTACAGGTGCACTCTGATGCGCTCTTCAATATGAAAGTGTGGAATTTTTAAAGACACGCTTCCAGTGCTGAGCTATCCACGGATCAGTGCTTATATAGAAAATGTCACATGTATAATACAGTGGCTACTGGAGGCTACATTCTTTTACCATATAATTTAACGTTGGGGATCGCAAATTGTTAGATTTGCAAGCACTGTTATTTACCAGTACTCTTTCCAGTAGACTCAGAACAACTTTCATTTTAGATGAAAAAACTAAATGAAAATGAAATAGTGATTATGTGCTTTCAATTGCTATTGTAAATTGAGCTCCTAGAAATTAATTCCTTGGGGAGGGTAATCGCCTTCAGTATTCTCTCTTTTCTTGGTTTATAAGGAAAACACATAAAGCTGCTGTCAGAAGAATGCAATTTAATAAAGGGAGGATTAAAAAGGATATTTAAGGACAGTTTGTAAAGTAGATTACATCTCAGACCGTGCAGACGATCAGACTTAAAGGAAAACTCTCTCACCTTCATAGCTTTCAGCTTATATACGTTTTTCAGTAACTTATAAATCGGGCTGCGATGGCTGAATGGGGAGTTATGACGAGCGCTACATAAATGTCTGTATAGAATAAAACAAGGAATCGGCCCACATACTGTAAATGCATCCATCTCGGGTATAAATATTGGCGATTCTATTACATCATAAGGCCAAATATTTCTTAGCGTTCCTCTGCATAAAAAGTACCCCAAATTTCGGTGAAGCCTAAAATATATGAATATTTTTATGCCAATGAAAGCCTTGCCACTTTCGGGATTGTTTCACGCTGTACAGGGCTTGCCTGCCCATACAGAGCTTTTCTTAGTGAGTTAAGCTTGCAACAAGTGGCTTTGTGAAAATGAATCTTGCGCATCTGGTATGTCTGAATGTTGGGTTTCTAATATGTAAACAATATATATAATACGTGTGTGCGGCTTATTTTAATCTGCAAATACAGTCATACCAATTATTGGGGAAACGTGGCAGATGCTCTTTATGTTGATGGTGTATTTGGTACTGGGACATTGCGTTGCTGTCGGTGCAAACATAAGAGATTTGTATCCTGGTAAAAAAAAAAAAAAAATTGTAGCGAGTTTGATGTCTTTTTGTTACAAACCTCTTTACACTCACACCAGGGAGGGGTGAGGGATTGTTGGTTAGATGTACAAGAGACAGCCTAAGGGCAACTGCCTGATTTTGCAATGTTTTTTTTCCCTCATCTTCCATAACTCATATGTAGATTTTGTTAAACTTTTTTTGTATTTCAGGAACGCATTGTTTGCAGGGCTTATTGTGTCAGTTTCCGGAGAGTACAAGTCGTTGAGCATTTCATCCTGTAAGGGGTCCCAGTGCCACTTCTGTGTAAACATTCGTCATACATCACCACTTTGGAGTCGATTTTTATTATTATTCTTTATTTTAAACCTTTGCTGTTTTGAAAGCACACACTTGGCTTGTCTAAACGTGATGCTTTTGGATAGATTTACCCTCCATTTCCCTTAAACGTAACCTCATTATCCTTTGCCATTTTCTTTTCTTTCTAAACTTTTCATGTTGAAGCATTTTGATTGAATGTTTTTTTTTTTAACCTTGGGTGTTGTGTTGTCAGGTTAACTTATACCTGCCGGACAAGTACAGTTACAGAAATAGTCACGAAAGTTTGTGTGTTTTTTTTTAAATCCATGTATCAAACTTTAGTTTGTTTTCATTTTGTTTTGTAATTATGTTCCTGCTGATCGTAACCTTTATGTGCTCCGCCTCGGCTCGTAATATGAAGGTCTTTTGGTGGAACGTTAGGGTTTTTCAACTTTTAGAACAATGTTTAATGTAAAAAGGGTGATAAAACTTAATTATGGAACAACAAAAAACACACATTGAAGTATTTTGCAATACTATAATGATGCATTCTTTATCTTTTCCGGGGGGGGGGGAAATAGTTGTATAATCCCTCCATGTGTTTTCAGGATGGACCACTCAAAAAAATGAGCAGGGACCCGAGCTATCATATGCATTAAAGAGCTCACGATTAGCAGAGTATCGCTTTAATGTGCTGTTCCATGTGCTCTGCTGAATGTAACACTTTTATTATTAAATACAGCATTAGAAACGTCATTCCTGGTACTGTTGAATGTCAAAACACTTCCAATAAATGTCATGTGACACAAAGACACACAGATATATCATCGCCATGGAAACAAACAAAAAAAAAAAGCTTCTGAATTTTTTTTTTTGTATGATTAGATCTGCTAATGTTTATTTGCCTGCCATATGAGAGGTGCAATTAATGTTGTGTGTAAGTGGAACAGTGCCTTGTAAATACGCTCTTCCTAAAGGGGGAAAAAAGACATTAATCAGTGGAGCTTAAAAGAACACCTGTATGTTGTGTTGACATTTTTCGCACGCCATATGGCACTTACCAAAAAATAAATAACTAACTAACTAATAATAAGTAAAACACTTAGAAGAAGTGTGAGGAAAAATAACTACAAATCTTGTGAGGAGGTGGTGATGTCTCGCCAGCACGCAACTGACCTCTGATCGGCTGCTCATTTACAATTTTACAATCCTGGAGCGGAATTTAGGAAAGAAAAGTGGATTTAGGTTTTTATATCATGTCTGATAGGAGGTTAGGTTAGGAAAAATTCCTTAGTGCAACGTGGTGTTAAGGAGAGCGCTGCTTTGAACATGTCTCTAGCTAAACCAATGTGGTAAGACAATTACTGTGGTCCCCACTTACCAACCTTTCCATTGTTTTCTTTGCTTCTCTTCCTTTTTACTAAGCCCATGCCCTGTACTTTTCTCTCATCTCCGCCTTATTTTGGTTTGCTTCAAAGCATAACCTCGTTTAATTTGAAGACCTATCTCACTGAAGTCCTCTGCACTTTGTTGGCCTTTGTTTGGAGGAGAAACTCCCGGGGTTGGCTCTTCATAATTCACGGTGTTGCCAGTGAGGTGAAATATTTGAATTCTGATGTAATTTGCAGCCAAGATAGATAAACCTTATTAACAGATGATGCTGATAGAATGGGATTAAGTACAAATGTGTCTAAACCTTCCATATTGTCTTTCGGTAGAACATGAGTGTTACGTTAAGGATTATAATTCTACAGATTTGTATAGCATTTGAGTAGTTTTGGACACAAGCAGAATATTCACTACTTTCTTTTTTATGTATAGTTAATTATTGACTGTGTACATTAAACAGTATTTTCTAGTATGTTAAACAAATAAGACTTCCGACCAAAAATTCCGAACGAAACAGAATCTGTCTGGCAAGTGTTAGGGCATTAAATGAAAGTTTCTAATACTGCATTTTGTATGAAATTCAGCATGGTAGGTAGGAGAGCACCTTTTTTTTTACGCCTATATTTTCCTTACTGTTGACACTTTTTGATTTGAACTTCTTGTGTTTTTTTTTTTTATTATGATTAGGTCTGGCAAAAGAATACGAAAAACACGTAAATATGACATAATAACGACGCCAGCTGAACGAGTTGAAATGGCTCCACTGAATGAGGACAACTATGAAGAAGATGATTCAGCAGTGCTTGATGTCAAATACAGATATAGGTAATGTGCAGCCGCCTATGCTCATCTTTCGAACCTAGATGAGGCCATCTACATTTGGAATGTTCTAGTTACAGAATGTGCAAAATGTTACAAAGAAGTATTTTTGTTAATCACCCAGTGGTATTTTGGCTAAACAGACAGCAAAACATTGAGATCATAATGGCTTGACACAAAATGATTGAAAGCAGGTGGGATAAAGTGGGCCTTTATTAAATCTGGTCTCGACTAACCCCCCCCAAAAACCTGTTTTGCACATAACAGAAGCAACACTTTCACCAAAACGTGCATCCCTATCTAGTTTGCTCTCTTCCTAACCGTGTTTGGTTTTAACCAATATATACCATTTAGAGTAGCATACTTTTTGTTTTGGATGATTACTGTTCTTTATAGTATAATATATACTTCAAAGTTGATGTTTTAATCCAAACCAATGAATTGCCGGAATTGTCTGGAATTAGCAAAGCTTTCTGTTTTTGGAAATGGTTGTCCATCTCAGACAGATTTCTGACTGCCTGCTTACTTGATGCTAAACATGAAGACATTTCCATGGCGATCTCTATTTACTGCAGTCACTCTGATGCCGTTTTGTAAACCTTAGAAAGTAATGTTGTGCTATATAGAAAGACCTGTCCTTCAGAAGTGACAAGGCCTTTGTTGGTCCACAGGGACAAACTTGTCAAGAAAGAAAGTGATGCCCTTTTTGATTAACATGAAAAAGAGAAACATATTGATCTGTTTGCAAGAGTTTCCTTTGCCGTTGTTGAGGTTTACTATTTGTTCTCCTCTGTGCTTCTAGCAGATACCTTTTTGAAGTCAGAATTTTGTATGTTATTTAAGACACGTACAACGGTTTAGACAATCAAGCTTAAAATATGCCCGAACCCTTGAATTTGAAAGGTCCATGAAAAAATAATTTTCTAGGATTTTGCCTGCTTTGCAAGGATAGCTTTTTTTAGTGTTCTTAACTCTTTACAATGGAGTAGTAATTCCTATGAGCAGAGTACAGATTTTGCAATTGAACTGTAATTTCTTGACTGTAGCATAGTAAACATGACAGAATATTCAAGGGATATATATATATATATCTCAATAATTGATGATGGTAATCTTTTTTTAGATTATTCTGCTTTTTGTTAGGGAACCTTTATGCTGGGACACATGGCGTATGAATGGCATTTCAGCTGTGGGTCTCTGTTCTTGGAGGTGCTTTTTCTCGGAGAATTTAAATGTCAGGTTTGCACATGATTTGACATCTGTAGTCTTGTACATTTTTATATGGCCTTTTTTTGTACAAAAGTTTAACCTTTATTTGATTTAAAAAAGCGCTGAAAGAGAAAATGTGATTGCAAGACTTATGACTGTAGCCTTTGTTACACTGCGTGATTTTAAATCTTAAACCAGATCCATTGTTTTTATAATTATAATTGACTTGCATAGCAAAGCATTAAAATGAATTGGTTTCCTTCCAGAAGGCAAGTAGTATTGGTGTTGGATTTGCATTTTTTGCACACGATTTCAGATTTTGCTTTTTTGTTAAGCGTTAAAGGGTTAATGTCCATGGTGCCCCCATTTAAGAAGAATGCATATTAAAGTGTTCAACACTGGGGGGGGGGCACTTAACTGTCATAGAAGTGGCAGGAAATGAATCCCATTGAAATTAAGAGTCAGCGCTAGAATTGACTGGAGGTAAGTAGAGTACGTGCGGGGAGATTTTACTAGTACAAAAAATAGCTGGAGGGGTAGTGAAATGCATATGGGAGCATTCGGCAGAATCCCACTAGGCATTTGCAAATTCAAAGGGAGAACCCCAGGTATCATGCGTTAAAATGCATATGATGGCTGGAGTGTCCCTTTAATTTTTCTGTACTAAGCTTTTCAAAAAGGAAATGGTAACATATGGACAGAATATGTTGCCAAATAGTTACCAGACCGTCGCAGGAATTCCGTTCTCAAACATCCCAAACAAATTAAATACATCAAGCATTAAAATCGGTCACAGCGCAGATTATTGTACAGTATTATTTTACCGAAAATCACTCCCTTATCTGCCTTTTAGCAGGGCAGCAAAATGACTCGTCAGTTAATCCTATTTATTTATTTATTTTTCAAGTTATTTGCAACTGGTGACCAGAATCTTGTAGGTTGTGCCATGCCAAAAAAAGCTTGTTTGTGTACAGGCCGGTTGTATCGTGTAGTAATGTTGCATATGTGTTCCAGAAGGTCTTACGTGTTGTTTGTTTAATATGAAAATCTGCTTCTTAAGAAGAGGGGACCAGTAAATACCAGTGGCACTTTTGCAGGGTTGCCTTACTCCTGTACTCCACTTTGAGTAAAAGTGAATGGGAACACAGAATAGTAGGACTTATATGCTTACCCACAATTCAGCGCTTGATGCCTACAATGCCTGTTTTCTGTGTGCATGTACACACATATTTCTTTATATGCCAGAAGTTGCTTCCTCCCTTTCTGTCACTAGGTCCTCATGTGCATCTCAACTTTTGTCCATACAGTGGCCTGATCAGCTTGTGCTAGGGCTCAGTTTGCCCTAGTGAGGTCTGTCTGGCCCCATCTACCTGCGAAAGTAGTATTCATGCACATACAGCAGGAGCGGGTCTGTTGGTCTGGGCACCTCGGCCAACAGGGCTAGAGTTTTGTCAGGTGGTGAAGATTCGTATACTGCAGGAAGAATTTCTTGTGGTGTGTTAATATTAAATGATAGAAGTGAAGTAAAACAGGTAATGTTGAAAATGGGAATAATGTTGCTATTGTTCATAATTCCATTCCTAGCAATAAGATCATATTATAATTCTAATTTTAATATAAATATAATATACACACAATTGTGTGAAAAACGAAAGTACACCCTCTTTGAATTCTATGTTTTTTTACATATCCGGACAAAATAATCACCCCAAGGCTGTGCAAAAGAGAGAAATTGCAAAAAACCCAAGTAACATCTCGGACTCTACAGGCCTGGGTTAGCATGCTAAATGTTACAGTGCATGACAGAACAATTAGAAAAAGACCGAACAGGTATGGTTTGTTTGGAAGTGTTGCTAGGAGAAAGCCTCTTCTCGCTAAAGCGAACCTAAGCCGTACTGCCATGTTCATAACAAACTACAAGACTTCTGGAACAATGTCCTTTAGACAGACAAGACCAAAGTGGAGATGTTTGGCTATAATGCACAGCACCACATTCGGCAAAAACCCAGCATATCAGTATAAACCCCTCATACAAACTGTCAAGCATGATGGTGGAGGAGTGCTAATCATCTGTGCTTAGCAGGTCCAAAAAATTAGGTGAATACATTAGATCAACAACAACACATGACATATTACACTGTGTAATGATTAAAAAAAAAAGTCAAAATGGAGAAGCCATGTGTGAAAGTACACCTTATGATTCAATAGCATGTAAAACCACCTTTAGCAGCAATAACTTTGAAGTAATAGTTTTCTGTATGACTTTATCAGTCTTTCACGTCGCTGTGGAGGAATTTTGGCCCACTCTTTACAAAGTTGCTTCAGTTCATTGAAGTTTGAGGGCATTTGTTTACGCACAGCTCTCTTATGGTCCCACCACAGCATTTCAGTTGGGTTAAGGTCTGGAGTTTGAATGTGCCACTGCAACACATTCTTTTCTTTTATAGCCATTCTGTGGTAGATTAGTGCTTGGGATCACTGTCCTGTTGCATGAACCAATTTCGGGCCAAACTTTAGCCCGAACTTTAGCCCGAGTTCATGGTCGTCTCAAGGACTTCAAGGTTCCCAGGTCATGTGGCTGAAAAACAAGCCCAAATTGTTGTGCTCTGATATGTAAAACCATAGAATTCAAAGATGGTGTACTTTCTTTTTCACTCAAAATCTTGGAGTCACTTAGAAATGTCGTTGTTTCCACTAAAGTAACATCACAGTGTACACATTGTTTATGTTGCTAATGACTATTGTAGCTTGAAAAGGCTGATTATCAGTTTAAAAAGCTAATCGATCATTAGAAAACGCTTTTGGAATTACGTTGCACAGCTAGAAATTTCCTTGTGTTCCGTGACAACAGTAGTTTGTGTGTGTGTGTATAAATAATATATAATTACAACATATCAAATGATTATTGCTGTATTTTATAGTGTGTGTGTGTATGTATATGTATGTATGTATATATATATATATATATATATATATATTCTTCTAGTAATCCTTCTTCCCTAAGCAGACCTGCTTGTTTCCAGCTGGAATAGCATTAATTTAATTATGTTTTAAAAATACCTTTTTGTTCTTACATGTTTTGTTTTCCTTTCAGGTAAACACCTTGGGTTTTTGTGAGCATCTGGTCAATAAGAATGCCATCGGAGCCGACAACTGGAGTGACGTTTGGTTTTATTGGTCTTGGAGACAGAATGGCATGTTTCAAGTGAACTCTGGATAAATCAGCTATGATTACATCTCTCCTTAAACCAACTCCTTGAAAATCTCACACAGAGGGCAGCTATTCCTTTCCACTCTCTGTGTATGCCAAAGAGCTCTTGTGGCTTTTGTGTAAAGACATAGCATGTATACGCTAATTACAGGAGGCATTCTAATCGTAAAACAAAATCAATAACCCTTCAGGTAACACTTAAGTCAGTGAGTCATTTTTGCACGGAACGTTTGTGTTAAAATTAATTAGCCGTCGGCCACATGGTCAACAGTCAACCTGCTGCTTTGTGCCGTAGAATAAACCCTTGAATATAACATCCAGACAACGCCACCTCTAGATTTTGGGCATCTGGAATGGCATGTACATGTGTTGTGGCTATAAACCACATTTGTGTGTATCTAAGGGGTATACAAATCTAGTGCCAGCGGGACATCAGATTAGTGTTTCCGATCGCTACCAGTATTTTATTAATGCTTTGGTAGTTATGTAAGGACAACAAGAGAAAGTTACTGGGAAATATGTCCATTGCTGTTCCTGGGTGCAAGTTCTTTTACAATTGAGTCCCATAAAGCAGTGAACTAGAATAATTGTACGGTGATCATTTTGATTGTAACGCTTTGTAAATATGTTACAAAATGTTGATCTCTAACAAAAGAGTTGTGTGCTTGGTTGGGATTCTGTGTGGAGGTTTCACTAGTTAAAAAATTAGAAAACTTTAAATGGCTGGGTTTGGATTTCTACAAAACTGCAGTGTTACTGCTTTGTGCTCCGAACACCACACGCACGCGCACGCACACACACACACGCAATCCAGTATTTACATCTAGTATTTCTAGTAATGCATTTTACAATGCATATCCCTAAATGTGTTTGTCAAGTATTCCTAGAGGCAACATGTGCCATTTTGGGATTGTGCATTGTTCGGTTAAGATCCTTGACAGTACTCGGTTTGTGTATGTGTGTGTGTATAATATATAATCACTATATCATCGATTCCAGATATTCATATTCCAGATTTTGGGAATACTTTAATTTAAACCTCCCTTTGCTTTAATTTAAACCTCCCTTTGCACTTACCATGTAACAGACGTGCCCAACTCAGCCCTCAGTTGACATATTCCTGTGAGAGCTTTCTATAATTAACATGCAATTAACAGTTTGCCTCGATGAGCAATGTGTTCTGTATCATACTAAAACAGAACGGTTCTCGTGGACTGGAGTTTGGAGACCCTTGCACCATAATGAGCTGTACAATTGTGATTTAACAAAGCCAGACCATTCTGTCCAGACAAATTTCCCAGTTATGAACCAGCCAGCTACGCCAGTCTCTGCCCTGCACTTGAAGTGCCCTGCACTTTGACCGTACATAGCTCTCTAGAATAAGTTTTTTGTTTTTTTGACTGAAACATGAAGACGTCCTTTGTAAGGTAGTCTTTAAAGAGTAACTTTTCCTTTTTTTTTTGTATTGCAAAACATTTTGCCAGCGGAGCTTTTGTAATGCCTCTAGCCATTAGCCTGCTCCGGTCTTTGGAGAGCGTTAGACCCATGATCACATTAAAGTTGTGGTTTTGACTCCTAATATCTCATTTAACCAGACACTGTACTTCTAGTTTGCTTTGTACATTGAAGATGTATTTCGAGAGGAGCATACTCCTTATCAAAATGTCTCGCTTAAATATAGCGTTTTAATGGGTGCGGGCAACCAAAATATTTCAGTGCTGGCATAAAGAATTATATATGCCAATGCTGTCAAACTTTGTCTTGTTGGCCGAATAATCCAGCCAGCATTTTAGGACTTTACATGCAGCCACACAACATTTATACCCATATTTCAGAAGAGCTGATGTGTCGATGGCCCTCTTGGACTCGAGCTTGACACTTTTTGATCTATGCTGTGATTTCCTGCTATATATAACTAATATATATAAATATATATAATATTTTTGTACGTTAATAGTAATTTACATTGGGATATGTTTTCTTCATTTATGATTAGTTGGTGTGGGTAAGGCAGAAGGATAATTAATGTTGGTTGTTAACCTTTTTACGTGCGAACAGGATGCCCTGGCTCTTACAAGTTAGATTTGCATTTTGGGGATTAAAGGGGTTACCTTTCAACAAGTGTGTGTGTGTATGTGTGTGTGTATGTATATATATTTACTCACTCCTGTGCCGGTTAAGGGGTTAACTGAATGAAAATGTCTTTGTTTTTGGAATTGAGCGATACTGCCAAGTATCTACACAGATGTGATTGTCCTTTTTCTTTATGCTGCTATGAGATCTGTGTTGTGTTAATGATACTCTTAGATTTTTTTTGTATGTTCCATTTTGTGTGCTTTTGGGGAAAACAAGCTACAAATAGGCTACAAATACTTTGTCATTCTTTTTTGATTAGCTCTTTAATGACTGCAAGACCTCATCTGTGCTTTAATTACCAGTTCATTTAAGCAAATGAAGCAAGCTGGCTGCAGACTTCCTGCGTGTTTTGGTACTGTCGTGTCTGTGTTTAAAAGACTCACTGGGTGATCTGTTTCTTTTCACTTGCCGCTGGGCTGCAGTTCTCATCACTCTCAGACAGTCGTGTGTTTTAGCGGTCCTGAACCAGCAACGGATACATCATGCCAAATGCCCATGCCAGGCTATGTTCTGCCACCCTAGGCATGTTGTCGTCATCCTTTGACTTAATTGCACCTCTGACCTGTGTGACCATCGGCTGGAATCCGATATAAAACCTTGAGCATTAGCCGGTAGTATGCTTGGAGATGGCCAGCAGGTTGTAGCTCCAGGCATATGCTGCCCAAGCAGCCCCCTCCAGGACTCCCTTTTGTAATTTTTTTTTTTATAATCTTGTGAAGGAAGCATCAGATCTTTTCCTTTGTCACTCAAGCATACAACTGTGAGTTTTTGGACGTTATTTCATCTTGCGTAAGCAGAATGTGTGCGGGGCGGGTGTATTGTGCAATTGGTATGTGACACTTCATTAGTAAATGATGTCATTAGTGTGTAATCGTGTAATATTCTGTGGCCATGTATGGAGAGAAAATAGATCAGTGTCTTTGTACTGCCATGTTTATTAAGACCAATTCTAGGGCAATGCGAATGCTCAGGATAAATTCCAAAATGTAGTCAATTGTTTGTACTGTTTCTTGTTACATACCCCGTCTGATGTGGCTCCCCTTGTTCACCCAATAGAATATTTGTAATGGGTTCTGCACCCCGAACGTGTGCATTCTTTTGCCAGAAATGTGATGACCTCTGAAAACCAGTAGAGGTCACTGCTGAAACTGTATTCTATCCTATAAAAGCACTCCAGCTTGAGATTCTTCTGCAAGATGCAGGTGGCTACAGGGGTATTTTATTTCTATGACAAATGTAACCTCTCCTACCTGATACAAGGCAAATAAGACACTGGCTTTGTACAGAAGCCAGAGCGAATCGTTACGGCAATAATGAATTTGAAATTAACATCGCTTTTTGAGATATTTGAAATTCCATCAGCAGAAGTCATTACGGGTAATACTTGTCGCAGTGTTGCCCTCAATCATGTTAAAATCCCAACTCCATTTTCCTTTTCAAATGCGTATTTCTGATTTAAATCCGCATACGAAATGAAACTGCTGCTTTAACTCTTTAAATGCTTGACGGGTCTGCTAAGCCAAATGTTCCTGTTTTTGTTATTTTTTTCCAATGTATTTGTTTTGCAGCCTTCTTCTTGTATTTCCTTTTCTCAATGCATTATACTGGGTCAGAGTTTAACAAATAGAGGTGTTTTATTTTTATTTATATTACCTATAAATTGTACATATGGGTATTTTAGAAAAAAAAATCTATATCTACATCATATTTATTTGTGTCAGGGGTGTATGCTGAAAATTAACTCTTTCAGTGCTGTCCTGCAAGGCAGTGGTTGGTATTCATTTTTTTTGGTTTTCTTTTCAAGGCTCTAACTTTCAAGTCATTACTTGTAAAGCCATCTTGGTAAGGTTCCTCTGTTCTAGTGTCTTTTTTGTTAAAGACTTTGTTCAGAGGGACTTGGTGTATATCCTATTGATTGTGTTCCTCTCAACTGTGCTATGTTAATATTGATATACTGTAAATATTGTTCCTAGACCAATCTCCAGTCAGTGGGATTCCTTCGAGTCTTTGTTCTTACCATGGTAGAATGTTGTTGTTGTTGTTGCTAATAAAAATGTTCTTAAACTCCATGATGGCTCCATGTCTTTTATTTTTGCAGTTCTTTTCCGTTTGAACATTTCAAGTCAGACAGAAAAATCCAAGTATTTTGTCAATTAGCCGTTAATTTTGTTAAGCTTGTTTACCAGACAAACAAACCTAACCTTTTTTTTTTTTAAAAAAAAAAGATTTAACACTGCACTATAGATTCTTGTTGTTTCTACAGCTTTCTATCCTATTTCTAATATGACAGCTTCCGGTCTCATTATTGTTTGGCAACATGAGTACTAATAGACAGTTACATCATATATAACCTGAGATAGAGGTATTTATTATGAAACAGGATGTATGTATGTATAATAAATATATATATATACGTATATAAATTGTTTAAATATGTTAACGTTGCCTCTTCCCGCTTCTTCAATGTTGCTTAAAGGTGCTGTATTTCCTTTATTGCCCCTTATAAGTAAATTTAAGTAATAAGTAACTTTAGAAACACCATTCCTAGGAGTTTCCAATACCGTAACTCTTCATTCATTTGTTGAATGAAGTTTCTTTCCCCCTTTAAACAAGCATACTGCATAATTTTTGTAGATTTCTTTTCCAGGGAATGTTCAAGTAGAGAAACCACTGAACATCCCATGAGTACAGTCATGTCCCAAATGTACAGGTGTGTCGTGTTTTCTGATGTTGTGGGGTAAAAATTGAAACATGCGCATTTCAGTTTTCAAACTTTGCGTTTTGACTGATCACTTTACTGGGTCCATATCTCTTGTAAGGCAGAGTAGAGGTCCCACATTTTGATATGTCATGTTGGAGTGATCTGTCAAAGTTCAATGTCTCATCTGCGGACTTGTATTTCTGAATTCTACCACAATGATTCCAGGGTTGGCAGTAAAGTGGGGTTTCAAAGATTTACCCAGATGGCCCCTGGAACCCTCGCTGAGCCTGGTGGTGAGTATTCCACATGGGTGCAGCCTGAACACATCTCCTTTGAACCATCATGTCATTAAAGCATTAATAGAAGGCTGAAGTGTTCCTTTCTTATGATTGCTGAAATGGCTCCATAACTCTACATGTGAATCTAAAGTGCACACAAACCACTTGTCACCTTGTATTACCATGAGATCTGTCATTTCTTATGACTGGACTGTAAACACCGCTCAGCAGGGGAACCTTTTGCAATGTTCACATTTATGATGTAAAGTACAATCTATTATGTTCAGCACTGCCTACACATACCTGGATTACAGAAACATTTCCTTTCAGACAATGCACCATTACTTTTATTCCTAGAAGTTCTAGTTATAGTGCAGCGGGATAAATACCTCCCATTGGAATCAGCAGGAGTGCTTACTGAGCATTTGTCATGTGAGTCTTCCAGCAGCTTGGGTGTCTCTTAATGAAAGATAGGTTTAACTTTTTTTTTCATTTTTATTTCAGTACAGTTTCATGTTACATTAGACAGTCTAATAGCACACCTAATTGTTAATAAATCTACATATATAACATAGATAATAAGCAGAGGTAATTATTTCAGCTTTAATTCTCTGTTTTAACATTACAATCGGTCTAAAGTTTACATACACTTTGTTAGCATTTGGCAGCACTGCCTTTTAATTGCTTAACTTGAATCAAATGCTTCCACAAATTTCTCACAATATGTCGCTGGAATTATCGCCCATTGCTCCTGACAGAACTTGCGTGGGCCTCTTCCTAGGGCACTTTTCAAGTTCAGTCCACACGTTTTGTATGGGATTCGGGTCAGGGCTTTGTGATGGCCGCTCCAGTGCTTTCATTTTATTGTCTATTTGGGTTACAAATTGGAGGCATGCTTAGAGTCATTGTCCTGCTGGAAGACCCAGTTGCGACCAAGTTCTAACATTCTAGCTGATGTCTGGAGTTGTTGCTTCAGTAATCCTCTTTCCTCGTGGTGCCATCATCTGAAGTACACCTGTCCCTTTTTCCAACAAAACACCCCACATCATGATGCTGCCACCCCCATGATTCACAGTTGGGATTAGTCTCCCCCCATACATAGTTCTCATCATGATGGCCAAGCAGTTACATTTTTGCTTAATCTCTTTTGTTTATTTTAACCTCTTGGACCAAAGTATATTCACGCTTGGGAGTTATTTTGTGCCTCGTTTCTGGGCAATGCAGTGTCTGAGTGGTCTCATGCTTTTTATATTTGCTGACAAATGTTTGTACAGTTGATTGTGGCACCACCAGTTATTTTGACTTCTTTTCTGAGGTCTTGGCTGAGTGGTTTGGATTTTTCCAAGGGCAAAAAGTCCACGGCTCAACTGGTAGGCCCCTGAATACAGCCACAGGGGCCAATAAACTCCTAATTAGGCAAAGTGCCATACAAATAAATCCTAAATAGTCATGACATTAGTTTGACCCACTGGAATTTTGATATAGTGAAATTGATCTTATTAAATTACCCCTTGATGTGTTAAATACAGCACTGTATTATGTGCTCAAGGAGAACATTTTGTTTTTTTTACGTGGGACTTCCCCTTTAAAGATAAATACAAAAAAGTATTAATATGGATTGATATATTGGGCTGCAGCTTGCTTACTAAAGTTTTTCAGCATTGTAGGTAGCGTTATATGTGAGCCTTCTCAGAAGAACCTTGTTCAAAGAAATGGAAGGGGTTTTTTTTGTATGTGTGCTTTTATCTTCATCTTTTTGAAGTATTCTCTCCTGCTGGGGAGTAGTCCTTTTTATATATGAGAACTGAAATGAATTTATAATATTTTTGCATGCTACTTTCAATTTTTAGGAAGCGAGTTCTAGTAAAATCCATTGCAAGAGACAAATATGTAGCTTTGTTGCCTCTTAACTGGTTGATAATAGCAGTTTTATGCTATCTATGTACCGTATTTACTCGATTATAAGACAACCCTGATTATAAGACGACCCCCAAAATCTGATTATTAATTTAGGAAAAAAAGAAAAAGCCTGAATCTATATGACTGAACAACATTTGAGTGTTGAGACGTAGAAAAGATAGAGCATATATTGGACATGGGCTTTGTAGTGTTACAGAGAGCCTGTTTGGTTTTGTAACGATAGGTAAGACTTCAGAGTGCTGTATTTCTCTGGTCATCTGGATCTGTAGGTGACTCCGAGACGCGGCACTTCCATATAAAACCTGTATAAAGAAAAGAGATTTCTTCGAGGGCCACTGCTTCTCATAAGGAAATTAGGTAATGTGATGGAGTCCAGATTTGCTGACCCTGGCACTGGCCTTTAAAGCCAACTTTTAATAAACCAAAATCAGGACAAAATAATAGCCAACATCACACCTATTGCCTTACATAATCAGATATCTCCTGAATATGGGTAACATTTGGGGACTTTTGTTACACTTAATACAAAACAATAAAATAAACAAAAAGGTAACACTGGATGGTATGAAATAAGCCACAGAGTTGGTGCTTAGCACCTTCAATGAAACGGTTTTGTGACCTCAGGGGATAATTAACTACAGAAATAGACAGCAACCTCTTATTACAATCTGTCAAGATGTTTACATCCTCCAGCTAACTACCTGCCTCTAAAAGGAAGTTATCAATTCTCTTCATCTGTGTTTAAATGGGCTAGCAATGAACAATATACTGTACGAATATAACAAACATACAGATTTGGGAACTCTGACTGAATGAAAGTTCCTTAAGGCTAGATTGCAAATTCACAAAGGTCTAGGCAAGAATGGTGGGGTTTTGAGGACCTGCTTGTGAGATTACATTCTACTTATTGTTACTGCTTTTGATCCAAAAGGAGGCAACTCCCCCCCCCAAAAAAACAGATTTTGTCACTTAGGGGGGGGGGGGATTCCTTTGTGACTCCAAAAGGCAATCACTTTTCTCCTTGGATCAAGAAGCTTTAAAATATTAATGCTTATTCAATCATTTATATCTCTGTATGTTCACATGCAGGAGGGAATTTGCACAGCTTAGGCATGTAAGACAATTACGCACTTAAATGTAAAAATTGTGTATAATAGCTGGACAAGGCAACCAAACAATGGTTTATGATATTTTGTGAAACTTTTTTTAAATTCCTTTAAATGCTTACTAAAAATAAGAACATACCATTTATCCAACCTGTCACATTCAAATGGATTTATATAAGGTCTTAGAAAACCTAGGGTCATCCCTAACCACTATTATATGGAAATTTCACACTGTGTAATAAATATAAAAAGGCAGCAATTACTTATTAGCAAATATGCGATGTACCTTATGACTACAGCCATAATTTTAAGTAAATGGCAAGATATATAGTGCATGTGTGGGTAGCATACTTAAGTACAAAATGAACTCAAATAACTAAAGAATACATGCACTGATTTGCATGCAATAAGATGCATCCGAGTTCCCATGGATATTGTGGGGTCTACAGTTCCTATTCAAATAAAGGAATCATTAGCAACCAAAATATTACCTGTTTAATCCAAGTACCGGTAATTGTAAAAAATAAATGTTCTGAGAAGTACTTGTATCTTTGCACAGCTTTGGCATTCAGAATTGTGCTAGTGCATAAATGCCACTATTTTAAATCTAATTTTTGCTAATTATTCAACATCTCAATGGAACAGAGTATTGAAACATGTCCCAATATTTTGACAAAAAGATGTTTGATATGCAATACTGGCAGATTATATTGTCACAAAACATACATCTTGGTCTATAATGTTCATTAAACCAGTCTGGAGTGTGCAATACTACAGTTTTGTTGACAGCAAACCCAGATGACAATTGTTACATTCCTAAATATACTTACGTACACTGTTTTATTTTTAATAATCATCCCCAATAATAAATAAATATTGCACTCTTTTATTCTTTTATTCTATTATTATTTAGAAGTTTCCAGAATTATTTGCAAAAATATGTCATAGTACATCACCACAGTGCTGCACGCAAGTTTTCTATTGTTCTACCTACACTTAACATACTAAACATTTTTTTGCCACTTGAAAATGTTTTATGAGTGCGTAGGACATTGTACATACATCAATGGCACTTAATAATTATTATGTTGCCTGTACCAGGACACCCACCCACGTGTGACATCACAACATGGTTCCACTCAGATTAGCAGTGTCAATATCACAGTTAAGTGGTTGCATCTGCCCGTGTTACAGGTTGAGGATTGCACATGTAGTTTCCAGCAGTCCCCTGGTACATTTGTACACTTTCTGCTTCCAGCTATGCAGAAATGTGCTGTTCTCACACTGTAGGTGTTACTTTTGACTGTCTGATGTCATCCCAAGTGGCATCTTGCATATTGACTCTAACCGACCACTCTGGTCAGTTCCAAAATAAAAATTTCATCTTGGCACTAGTGTTTGTTCACTCCCACTCACCCAGGTTCAATCTACTCCCCCTGCTGTCTACTCCCTACCAACTTCAGGGGGGCAGAACTGGTAGCCCCCAGAGAGCCTCTTGCAAATGGCAGCACCAAAAATATTTTTTAAAAATATACCGTTTATCTTTGTGAGCAAGTTCTAAACTTAGCACTGTATCGTTCCAAAAACCCTGGCATGGAAAGAGTTAAAAACTAGCAATTGAATTACCCATGGGGTATCAAGTTTTCAAATATATATGGTTTGATGGGGTTCAAAGATGTCCAAAATTGGACATGGGCACTGACTGACCAGATGTCACATTTTTTAAAAAATGCGCACCTCCCAAATGTGGCCTTTTAGCCCTCAAAAAACAAACATATGCATGGGTGGTATCACTGTACTCAGGAGTTGTTGCTGAACACATATTGGGGGGAGCTGTAAATTTATACCTACAGCACAATTTGTGTGAAAAAAACTCTACAAAACACACTAACCCCTCTTTGCTAGTGTCTACTGCCACTTTGGGTCCATGGAACAATTGTTGGCTAATCTGGCCTAGTACCTTATGTATAGGTTAGTTTGGATTGGTTTGGGGAACTCCATGGACACAAGTCTTGGTGTTGGAACTTTCCCAGCCAATTTCAGATTACTGTCAACTTTGTAGTTTGAAATATATGATCACTCACAAACGTTCTCAGTCTCTGCATGATATGCATTTAGAATAATTATTCAATGTGGGTGTTATTCAATATGGTATCCTGGCCTCCTGAAAGCTTATTAGTCTGACTTTTTAGGAAGGACATCGGCCTCACTGCAGCTGGTGAGCAGATTTTATGAACATATTGTTTCCCACTATGAATTAGTTGCATATCAATGAGATCTTCAACAGCACAAAATGTGTTTTAATTAAATAACTATGTAAAGTAAATCATCACCTACCTATCTGAATACAGGTACGTTGCAACCCAAATCAAAATTCTATGCAATAGGTATTTCAGCTCAAGGGTGTAATATTATGCCTCTGTTCCAGTGAATGTTGTGGAATTGAATAATACCGTGTTTCGCATATTTATAAACGCTGCATATTTTATTAATGGATTGCTTCTTCAGCAAAATTAACATTTTGCTATGATATCAACTTGAAAATATGTACCCAGAGACAAAACTGAGAAGCAACCTTTTTGTTTAACAATAATAGATCTCATTTATTTCCAATTTATTTTAACTTTCACTCTATTATTTATATTCTCTGATGTCACTGCTTGACAGTTACAATTTTAACACAACTTCAAACCAGAAATCACAGATAAAATTCCTTTACATTCATAGATATGCCAATTTGCCAGTTTACATTCTATAAAAATATATCTTTATCGATATATTTATTTACAGTGGCCCTACATCCTTACAAAAGACTCAGTACATTTTTCCACAAATGTGATTTCAGTATTAAATATTCTTTTTTTTTTTTGTTAACAGGTTTATATTCTTTATAATATACACAGTTTCTAAAATGAAACTGTCACATTATGATAAAACTATAACTGAATTCACTATTCAACCATCCTCTCCTCTATCATATTAATTATTACTTTATATTATATACACCTTACCAAGGGCATTTGACATATTTTTTATTCTTTTACAATGATCCATTAATGAAGAATGTATTAAAATGTTACTGTTGTCCCAAGTAAGATGCTGGGACAACAGTAGGATTCCTGTTCTCCAGGTATGTGTATATGTATGTGTATGTGTATATTATATATATTACTTTTAGTAATTAAACTATTATTCCTCCCCAAACACACACTACATATATACTTTATACTTTGCCATATGTGTCCTTGCAGCCTTTGCGAGTGTCAATAATGAAAATGAGATAACTTCTGGATATGAAATGGATTAAATGCTGTAGGTAGATGAAATTATGATTAAAATTGTGACAATGAATGCTATTTCATTGCAACAACAAATACTCCTTGAACATCATCTTGAGGCTTTTATATGTCAACGCAGTACAGACCATTATCATTCATTTTTTAGATTCTGTATGTTAAGACTCTGCCCACATAACATTGATGAGTTCATGATTTCACATGTGCTTTGGCCACATAGATGTCATGGTCAGAGTCCAAAAGTAAATAGTTTAAAGTAGGGCAGCTGCTCTTCATTGGTTGATGCTAGACAAGCCCCCTGACGGTGACCAATAGAGTTGCTCTTATGGACCTTTAACTCCTGGCGCCGAAGGTTGGTCTCCCTAGGCCATGTTACTCTGAGGTGTACCTTGCTCTGTCCTTTGCCTGGGGAACAGGGATTTTAGTCCCCTGACAAAGGGCAAGGAAAAGTACACCTCGGAGCACGGAGCAACTTGGCCTGGGGAGACCAATGGTTTTGGCTGCTGCTAACTGTTACACTGTTAACCCCATATTAACCCCTGCTAGAAAACTGACAAAAGATTAAGAGAAAAACTAATACGAAAAATGTATAGGAATATTCGCCTGAAACAAACACAGAAAAGGCCGGAATACGTGGAATACGAAGGCTTTTTTTTTCGTGCAGATGAACACGGAGACTTGGCCCGTGCTCAAATCTAGTTTAAAGTGTCTCCAAGAATGCCACTAGAGCCCCACCGCCCCTTTTCTAATACACTGTTCATTTAAGGGATTAAATCTTTGGAGTATTTTTAGAACCATACCTGAGTGCTCTCAGTTTAATAAACAGTTCCAACCTTGCTTTATTGTCAGCCAAAATCCCCTAATATGAATATGAAACTACATACTCTGGCTTTTTCATACACTCCTGGCTTTTGTGTGCATTCTTATTGAGAGGACTACTGCTATGATGTGTTTGCAATTATGTGAAGTGTTTGCAGCATAGCAGCACCAGGCTGATTCCCACCAGGTAAGCAGAAAGCCTGTAATAGACTAACTCCTAATAATAACCCTTCTGAGTGATTCTGAAATATAAAGGAAATAGTCTTGAATATTGAGCAAACCTAAGGTTCTAACTAAAGCTAATTGCGAAGATGAAAATCCATTAAAACCTGCTTGGATGTTTTTTCTGGATCCTGCACTGATTAGGGACCCATCAATCCGTTTGGCCCCTATCATGGGACGATAGTAGGAGATGTGATAGGGTGGCAGGCATTTTTAACAGTCAGTAGCTCTGCTAATCTTTAACAGCTGGAGGTAGGGGAGGCACAAGGTTTTAGAGGCCCTCCTCAAAATGCTGCCAACCACGTTCCACAAAGAAGTGATCATTTAAAAACCAAATTGTACTGATCATAGGACTATTTTAATCTTATTTGTACACCATTTCTTGGGATTATTTAGTATCACGAACTGTAACATGTAGGACTTAGAGAAGCGACAAATCTACTTTTGTGATATCTAACAAAGTTTCCACTTTAAACCGTTGAGCACACCTTAAGAGCATCCGTACTTAGGAAGAACAGTCCTAAATCTTATTTTTTCACCTGATGTTCATCTTTCTTGTAGGAGTTCTGAATGTTTTCTGGGTACGCGAGTGCCACAGTGTTCTACAGCTACTCACCTCCAGCCCTTTTCAGCACTGGCTCATGTAAGAGAGAGAGTTCTGGGAGGGGGGTCCACAAGGCCACTGTTCCAATAAGCAGAAGGCACTCCTGTTGATTTTAATGGGAGAGCTTTCCTGGCTTTTTATTTTTTAATTAGCCAGTGAGTGGCGAGAAAATAGGACTGTTAAAATGAACCTGAAATCCTCTACCAGTCTCAAGCACTCTTTAGAACAATATTTATATTTATTGAATAATACCTCTGACAAAGCGCAAAGCCAAGACCATGCAACACCTTGTACACAGTCAAAATGAGAATGGCTCCGAACACAGGTTTCAAAATACTTTTTATTAAAACAAATGTCTACTCCTGCATACATTTGAAAACACTGTATATTTCTTGTTTCATAATTGCAACAAAAAGTGCTGAAGTCTAGTAAAAAATTGTTAGTTTTTTATTACCTAAAAATATTGAGGAGAGGACGTTAGGCTTGGGGGAAGGGGTGGCCTGCATTCAAGTATGTATAGAGAACCAACAGGAGGTTCAAGGGGACATTTAAGCGAGGTCACATCTAGCAATCAGCAGCCTCATAAAACCAGACTCCCTGCAAATGGCACTTAGATATTCTGTGTGGGGAGTTCAAACCTTGGCAATTAATAGACATCAGTCTAAGTGTCATCTAATTGAGTTTCAAACCAATCCTTTCCACCTCTAAAATCCAGTTTGCCGTCTAAAACAATTCATACAATTTATACATGAAAATATATCATGCAACATTTGCCCTAAGTCCGTATAGGGCTGAATCAAGCGTAGGTGCCGAATTAGAACCTTGAGAGAAAATAATAAATCTTGTCCCTTTGCTTCTCCTGTTCCTCATCCCTGGACTGTCTCTGGATTAATCATTTGTCTGCTGTCTACAATATTGACGCTGGACTGTCTCTGGATTAACACTTTTCTGCTGCCTGCCGTATTCACCTTGCACTGTGTCCGGATTAACCGTTTGTCTGCTGACAACTCTGGTTTCTAATAATATTTTATGAATCTAAAATACGTTTACATGTTTATTGCCTTTCTTTACCGAAAATGAGGAAGTCCCTAATATAACAGGATTCCTAACTCCTTAATCTTATCTAAAAATATAAAGCTAAAAGTAACCTAATCTAATAATTCAACGTTAAGACACATGTCATATCACTGATACGGGGTGTGGTGTACTGCTGCTCTGGAGCACCTCCTTATGGTAAGTCTTTTTTTAACAGATTGAAGAAGAGATATTAAAATACTAATATTATTTTAAAAGTATTTTAATGTGCAGATAAGGCTGCATGGAACACTAAACTGCCCATTTAGTTATCAAAGGGTCAAAAACTCATATTTACCCATCCCTAACACTGTTTGGTCATTTGAAATTTTTGGAGATAGGGATTTTGTCCTAGTGAGCCCCTTTCCATTCCAGTAGCAGCACTAGAGTTGTTAGATATGCATGATTAGTGCCAGAACTTCTTTTGTTTTAGCTTTCTAATAGCAATAAGAAAGGATGGGGTTTTGCAGCAATGATCAACTTGGTTGGAAAATGGAACAGCATTTACTTACAGTCAAAGTTTAAAATGCTCTCAACTTCTTTGTAACAATATAACCTTCACATGGCTTATGTCTTAATTCGAACAACCTTTATTAACTATATAAAACACTGTTTTCTGGGAAATGGCATGTTTGTGCCATTGCAGATAAGGTGTGATTGACCACTAACTACAAAGAAAAGGACAGTGAGGAGCCTTGATATTTTATTATTACAGAGGGTGGCATTTTTTCTGATCTACTAGATAAATCTTAAATTTTGTCAACTACTATTCTCATAATTATTTCAAGTCTTTATATGAAGCCAAACTTGGTAGGCTTTTCATGTCTAATACACTAAATGAACAAACATTTTGGGACACCTGACCATTACACAACAGGGAATTTTCTCTTGGTGTGCAACCTGTGATCTATGTCTTACATACATTATGTATTTGGTCTATACCGTCAATGCTGAGTTTGCTTGCTGTGTTTCCATGTGGTGTTTATTTGATCTATACCTGAACTACATGGGGGAGTGTAGCACAGTGAAGGAAAGGACAAAGCTTGGCTTCAACACATATGACCCCCTCCAAGGCCAGTGGACAGAGGAGATGGGCCATAAGGTGTTGCCTAGGGTGGCAAAAATACTTGTACCATCTCTGAACCACTGGAGACACTGTAAGATATTTTTTATTTTACTTTGCATGGACCCTAATGCATTTTACTGCAGGCAAACCGGTGCATGCATTATTTACTTACTGGAGTTAAAAAATTAAATATGTCTCATTTTCATACTTCACCTGGCTGCTTCTACTGAAACAAGGAACTGTAAGCAGGAAGCATGCTTAAGTACACTTCCTGTCGTTAAGATCAGTAGTGGCAGCCAGTCTCATGTATTCTAGTAGATAATTAAAGAATGCTTGCACTGATGTGCATGCAGTAAAATCCAGTGGTATGGAGAATGGACTCCAACATGCATTTTACTTGAAAATGGTGCTGATGCGTGCCACCCAAGGTTGATACAGAACACAGAACCTTCACATGGCTGAGCATAAATCACTCTTAGTAATTGGAAGTCAAGCAGGGCCCCTCCCTGCATGTTTAGGAAACGATGAATATGACTGTGCTAGACTTGTAGAATGGGAATGCCAGCATTTAACCCCTGCAGATCTGCAGGGGTTAAATGGTGGCTGAGGAAAGGGTTCTTTGTATCTTTCCCACCTGGTTTCTTCTGTACAGAAATAGCCACCCACCAACTCTGTTATATTTTGTAATTGTATTATTGTTGCTGTTTTCCTCCTCTTATCATTATTTTAGTCACAGAAGCGGAGGAGCTCCCCCCTGGCCAGCGTGTGATGGAAGATACTTGTAAGCGTGCCCCAGCAGGGGATGAAACGCCTACTTGGCCTGGCTCAGCAGCTGGCAGGTAGTTGAATGACTGTCAATAAATGTGATGTTGTTTTCGCTGGCATGAAATTAATAAAGCTGTGATCAATGTCCTTGCTCACCTATTCGGTCATGTCATTGTTATGGGTATGAGTTAAAGGGTGGGAGGCAGGGCTCTAGGCCTAAGCAGTCAAGAAAAAAAAGTACAGTTTTTGTTTGAGCATACAGCTTACTATATGTACAGTATATATGTAATGTTGACAGTAGCTTTCTGTTGTCCTCAAAATTTGGAGTTGTAACTTTATCCTGGAAAACAGAAAACTGCGTCAATGGCGAAGTGGGCACCATCCCCATGTAGGTATTCTCTTAAACTTTTTGCTCTTTCATTTATACACATTAAAAATCATATTAATACTTGATAGGCTGAATAGTCCAGAGCACATATGAACACATGTTTTATGAATAAACCCTTTAACATGTGAATAAATTCATAAGTAAATCATGGAGCTGTGGAAGTAGGGCAAGTATAAGTTTTGTGACCCACATTGATTACCCTTTAGATGTCATAAAGCAGTGAGAAGAGATTTCCCAAGGTTTAGTAAATAGATTTCAAGATGTTTTTAAATCAAATCTGCCACTGATAAAAAAAAATTGTTACATCCATATAAAGGATCTGAGTTCTTAAATCTTTATGGAACTGTGTATGTTGCTTTTTTGAGTATGTTAATACAGGATCTATGTTCTCTGAGACAAACTGTTTCCATAAAACTGGAAGAATAGCATTGTCCAAAATGTATTTTGCTGTAGGGGACATACAAAGATATTTTGGACAATGCTATGCTTCCAACTTTGTGGTAATGGTTTGGAGAAGGCCCTTTTCTATTCCAGCATGACTATGCTCCAGTGCACAAAGCAAGGTCCATAAAGACATGGTTGGATGAGTTTGGTGTGGAATAACATGACTGTAGATTGAAAGCCAGGCCTTTCTTGTCCAACATCAGTGACTAACCTCACAAGTGCTCTACTGGATGAATGGGCAAATTCCCAAAGGAACACTCCAAAATGTTATGGAAAGCCTTCCCAGAAGAGTGGAAGCTGTTATAACTGCGAGGGGGGGGACAACGACATACTAATGTCTCTGTATTTGGAATGCAATGTCATCAAAGTCCCTGTTGGCGTAATGGTCAGGTGTCCCAATACTTCTGTCCATATAGTGTAAGGTAGATGCAAGATTGAATATCCCCACATATCGAAAATACCATTGCATGGAGAGACAGGCACAAAGCAGTCACAGGGCTTTCCATTGTTTATGGTGGGAGAACCTAGTAATAAACCTAATCCCTTTACAGTGCACAGTTTGCTACCAGCTATTAAACTCTTACTATACACCATGTTTCTTTCTTCATTCTTTTCCATTGTGTTATTCCTTAGTTTCTTAAGGATTTCAAGTGTAATTATCAAATTACACTGTGACATTTTTACTGAGGTGCTTCATTCAGACCTGGAGAACAACTCAAGTGAGAGAGAGAGTCGTATGTACTGTAGGGTCCTTCTTATGAAGATTAGTTCTTCAATCTCATAGTTCCACTCTAGTTCTCCACTCCTGCTACGTGAACTTACTAACTGCCTGACCTTATGGAACCATTGGCCCGATCAGGAGGTTTGTAACTAGAGCGCTCAGTAGCTCCACATGAAATTCAATTTTTTTAACTCTCTGCTACTGTGCTTACTTTTTTAAAATCAATTTTCAAGCGCTGTAACATACTAAATCAATAACCTTGGTGTCTGTTATTCAATGCCTTGTCTTGTGTTTTCTCTGACCTGTTTTTTTTCCACTTGTGTGAATCCACACAATGGCTATTGGATGGCTATCAATTCAATAGGACAGGACTGGTTACAAAACAACCAAATCATTTTAAAAAAGGGCTAAAATACCGTATTTCCCCATGTATTTTTAGAAAAAATTTGGGGTCTAAAACTGGGTCTTACTGTGCGTCTTATACAGTGGTTGTAGATTGCAGTTACTACTTCCCAATACCTCCCTGCAGTCGCACTGACGATTGGCTCCACCCCTTTCTGTCTCACTGACAACCGCCCCATTCCTTATAGCGTCCACACTGCTCAGCAACTCATCTAACAGTAAGTATAAAATTAATATTTGGGCTGCTGAAAGTTAGGTGAGGGTTAATTTAGTGGCTGTTATGGTTAATGGGGTGTTTAGGTTAATTTAGGGGCAGTTATGTTTATGGGGTCTTTACAGTTAATTTAGGGACAGTTATGGTTAATGGAGTGTTTAGGGTTAATTTAGGGGCAGTTATGGTAATGGGGCCTTTAGGGTTAAGTTAGGGGCACTTATGGTTGATGGGGTCTTTAGGGTTAATTTAGAGGCAGGTATGGTTGATGGGGTCTTTAGGGTTAAGTTAGGGGCAGTTAATGGATGGGAGTGATGAGGATGATAAGTATGAATTTTATGATAATACTTTTTTTCAAATTTCGGGCCCCAAAATTAAGGTGCGTCTTATACGCTAGATATAATGACATAATTAATAATAATAATTTCTCACATCCAAATGTTGGAAAACACTGGGTTTTTTTTAAACTGGACTTGGTATGAAATACTTCATCAATGCCAATAATTCTTTGCACGAGTAACCTTTAACTTATCTTTGCTGTTGCTGCCTGACTCACATAACCTCACAAGAATGTTTCCATGGTAATACCGTGAGAAGAAGAGCCGGATTCCGTCTGGTGTCCTATTAAATGTTTCTGAAAAGGAAGCAAAACAGCAGGATTTAAGGTGAGGGTCATGGCATCGCTAAAGAATGCAAGAGCTTGTTCAAAGCTGGGAAGTTAGGTAGGGACTCAGCGGAGAACTCAGGGCTAGTGACACCCCCCAACATTACCTGGAGTGTTAACGCTGAATTGAAGACAATGCAGCAGTTCAATCATGTCTTTTCAAAGAGCTGTTTTCCTTAAAGCAATAGCAAAAGGACTCGAGTGAGCCGCCAAGAGACAAACCTTGCTTCTATAATGACGATCTGTTGGAAGTCTAATTGAATGGGTATTACAGTCGGAGGATTTCTCATTAATATCAAATGATGATTCTGTAATCTGTCACCTTACCTCTGCTACTCTGTGAGGCTCTTTGGAAAATGCTAGTTATTATAAAGGAAATGAAGACCAGCCTGAAGGAGAAATATCTGTCCCGTCAATAGAAATACTTATATCACAGACCAGCAATACACTGATCAGCCATAACATTATGACCAACTGCCTAATATTGGGTAGGTGCCTCTTTTGCCTCCAAAACAGCCCTGATCCATCAAAGCATTGACTCCACCAGACCTCTGTAGATGTGCTGTGGTACCTGGTGCCACGTCTTCTCCAGAGGACACACACATACCCAGCTATCCACGTGATGTAAAAGAAAATGTGATTCTTCCATTGTTCCATGGTCCAGTTCTTATGCTCATGTACCCATTATAGACACTTTTGTCAGTAGACAGGGGTCAGCATGGGCACCCTAACTGGTCTGCGGCTACGCAGCCCCTTTTCAGCAAACTGCGATGCACTGTGCATCCCATCAGAACCAGCGTTAACTTTTCAGCAATTTGCGGGACAGTAGCTCGTCTGTACGATTTGACCACACGTCTGGCCTTCACCCCCCCACGAGCCTCAATAAGCCTTGACCGCCCATGACTCTGTCGCCAGTTTACCATTTTTCCCTTTCTTGAACCACTTTTGATCACTGCAGACCAGCAACATCCACCACAAGAGCTGCAGTTTTGGAGACCTAGTCGTCTAGCCATCACAATTTGGCCCTTGTCAAAGTTCCTCAGATGCTTGCCCATTTTTATTGCTTCTAACACATCAACTTTGCTGACAAAATGTTCACTTGCTGCCTATTACATCCCACCCACTGACAGATTCCATGATTGTCAGTGTTACTTAAGTGTCACTTCACCTGTCAGAGGTCATAATCTACTGGCTGATGTGTACATCTACTGTACAGCATCAACTAAACACATTGCCTGGAAGTTTAGGAGCTGGGGGCCTGGGAAAAGTAAAGATGCATATAGGTGGATTCTGAAGAATCCCTCAATTCATTTGCACGATTTAACCAAATGAACAATTATAGGAATAACTCTATTAAAGTCCACAACAACTTATTTTTAATGTTTCAGTAAGAAACAGTAAATTGTCTATAGACATATTTTTGGAGGATAAATCTCTCACAACCCTCAGCGAGTGTCTGGTGGGTACAGTATGATGTGAGTTGTAGTCCACAGTAGCTGAAATACCAGAAATTGATTATTCCAGAAAATTGTATGCATTATTTTCTAAAAATAAAAGCCTGTAAAACTGTGGTGGGATTCTGAAGATATTCTGCCTGTGAGAAGCACAACAAAGCAAATTAGAAATAGACTGACCTTGGAGGATATATTCTCATGCTGTAGCTATGGAGATAGTTCCATGCATCTGTTTTCACTCCTGTTAACAGGATTAGATTACAGAAAGGTCAGATGGGCCTCTCATTCATTTTCAAATAAAATGAGTTATATCTACAACTGAATGATTATTATATGTATTTCTGTTGCACTTGGGAGAATAGCACAGAGTATTCTATTTCACATGTGTAGAAACTGGTGGGAAACATAAAAATTATCCAATAGGGCCTACGGCGTTAAGACGTATGTGGTATGTTGACCCGTATATAGCCGCATACCTTAGTTTACGCATTGCTAAGCAAAACCTCAGAGGAACCAAACACACTAGAAGAAAATATGCATTCACTCCACTGATCCATTGCAAATCCCAATTTAATATTTTATGCACACTTACAGGAAAGGCTTAAGCTATTTTTTGTTAAATGCCCATGAGCACAAAGACTACCAAGCAAAAGCTATACATGTTCCTCCAAAGTAATTATTTCTAGTATCCTGGCATTGAAATGGTTACTACAGTGCATCGGTTAGACGCAGTTATATACAATTTTTCATTAAAACTTCTGTTAGCTCCTTTCATAATGGCTTCTCAGCTGTTTTTCCCTCACCCATTTTTTATTTTGAAGCCGAATGTTACGTTCATAAGCGGATATCCTTGCATATTCCCTGGTGCATCAGCACACCTAGTACATCACCTGTAAATTATTTGAATTAAGCAAAGAGGTCAGAATGAAGACAGTTCCATAGCTTCCCGGCTAAAAGGTTAGATTTATGTCATTAGAACTAACAAGATTGGGGAAACCAATTACGGTATTAGAAAGACTTTCACGTCTTCCTTATGGTATAACCAGGTATTTCTTTATCAGAGTAGCTAGGACAGCTCTGTGCTGTGGAATTAATACATTCCTTGTGATGTGTGAGTACTGTACCGTGACCACATATTATACTACTGTATACCATTGTATACCTAACCATCCAAATATTTCCTTGCATTCTGGAGAAAGAAATTGTTTTCAGTTCGACCATAACCAATTGTAACCAATCATGTACAGTGTGTTGTTTTTAACCCTTGACTTGTCTGACCACTCTGCAGCAGTTAGAGTAAGTATGAGACACTATTGGTCATCAGTCCGCCAGGCATATGCCCTGTGTGCCAGATAACAGACCTGCTAGCGAGCAAAACGAGAAATGTATAAGTGTCTCAGAAAAAGGGCAGATATGGTCACCCTACCTTGAAGGGAAAGAAAACTGCAGTGGTTGACATGGTGAAAACATTTTTTAATCAACCAGTGGTATTTTATGGAACTGTTTTACACCTAAGCAGAGATGCATAGCTATGAATTAAAAAAAATGTTACCCTGGTTATAATCAATAGACATTTAATGTAAGAGCAAACACAACATATATTTCAATTAGAAGTCTTGTTCTAACTTTTCATACTGTCAATAAATGAAACACTTTGCAGTGTGCAAAAGATCTTAATACATTGTGGCATACCATCTTTTATTTCAGAAAATTGTCAGCATTATTTAACCAATTTCAGCATACCTGCTTGGTGAGATTCCATTGGAATCATCTCAGACAAAATAATTACTGTACACAATACACAACCTTCTTCATTTTGGCTTTATTTTTGTTGAATAAGCATGACACAATGTCGTATGTCATGTGTTGTTGTTCATCTGAGGGTGTATTTGCTAGTATTACTTGATTAATAAGTTGGCTTGAGTGTGCCTAGCAAAGCATCATATATTAATTTGATTCTTTGTTTTAAGCAGTTTGTTAAGGTATGTATCAATTCAGCAGCATGTTACTATATAAAATATATTAAAAACTAGGGAGCATATATCGGTGATTTTCTCCTTGTTCTAGCCCTTTTTTGCTGGATTACATCCAAAGAGCCTTTATGTGACTCTGCGTCTTACTCTATGAACATTGGTCCACTAAAAAGTATTATAAACATATTTGTTGGGTAAACAAGCTAGCTTTGCGGCACATTCCCACTGTATTATTTTGAAGAAATGTAGCCTTGTAAAGATAATTTCCTCATGTACAGCAGTAGGCTAACGATTAACCACATTAGACATATGCTAAGAGTCCCCTGAGCTCTGATGGATAATCAGCCAAATAGCAGTAGCTGCATTGTGCAGGCTACTGTAGCTATGAGACAATTGCTCAGCCAGGTCAAATAACGTGCAACAACTTACAACATTAATAGGTAAGTACATTTTTAAACAGTGCTGAGAAAAAGTATTTGCCCCTTCCCACTGTCTTCTGTTTTTGCATAATTATCACTCTTAATTGTTTCAGATAATTAAATTAATTTGAAAAATACAAAAATAACCCAACTAAACACAGTTTTTAAGTGATGATTTTATGTATAGAAGGAAAAAAAGCCATCAAAAATGAAGTAGGCTTAAAGGTCTCAAAAAAAGAGTGCATTGTCTACACATCCAGGAGGTCAGAAAAGAACCCAGACTAACATGTAAAAATTCTGGAAAAGTGAAAGGCAAAAAGAACACAAAGGCTTCTCTCACATTTGCTAAAAAACACCTTGATAACCCCAAGACTTTTGCGATAATATTCTATGGACTGTTGAGTAAAAAGTGAAACTTTTTGGAAGACATAAGTCATGTTACATCTGGTGTAAAGCTAACACAGTATTCTAATAAGAACATCATACCAACAGTAAAAGACAGTGGTGGTAGTGTGATGGTCTAAGGCTGGGCGACTTGCCATAATTTATGCTATGAATTCTGGACAATTCTGAAGCACACAAGTAAGACCATCACTGAATGGCTCAAAAGAAACAATATTAAGGTTTTGGAGTGGTCTATTCAAAGTCCTGACTTAAATCCGATTGAGTTGCTGTGGTGTGACCCTAAAAAAGGAAGTCAATGCTTTAAAAGCCTCCAATTCTGCTGAATTAAAACAATTCTGCCAAGAAGAATGGGCCAAAAATCCTCCACATGATGTAAAAGACTCATTCCCAGTCTTCTAAAACTTTGATTGCAGATGCTGCCGCCAAGGGTGACACAACCATTTCTTTGGTGTTGGGAGAAAATTACTTTTTCTCATGGGTGATAAAGGTTTTGATACACCTTTTACTTTCAATAAATAAAATGATTGTTTAAAAGCTGGATTTTGTGTTTACGCACATTATCTTTGTCTTATGTTGCTGGGATATCAGAAACATATAAATGTGACAAATAGAAGAAATCGGGAAGGGGGGCAAATACTTTTTCACAGCACTGTATGTGTGTGTGTGTATATGTATATATCTGGTGTATATGTTGTTAAATAAGATCCATTGGACTGAAGTAGAGCCTTTGCACAACTAGGACATGGTGGGATGCTGCTACAGCCAAATGTTAGATATCACATTCTCTCCACATGTCTCCACTTTTGCAAGTAAGCTACACATCCAGGAAGGCTGGAAAGACTGGTGGCGTTCTGTAATGGAGGGAAGGAATGTCTATCAGGACTTCCCCTAGGTCCTAGGAGCAACAGTTTAAAACTCTGTAATGCCTATATTCACTGAGAAATGCCAGGTTATGTTAATAGATTTTGCTTAGCAATATAAATGAGTTCAGATAACAAATATCTCTTATGTATAAAACTGTGATGAAAATGATGTGACCGTTTCCCCCTCAAGGTATCGTATAATATATGAGTAGTAATGCATCAAATGGGTTTATGCGGGTTGCTAAGACATGGCACAGTCTGGTATGTCTATTGGGCATGTCATTAGCCATTACCAGTGCTTTTTACTGCAACAACATTCTGATGTTGTTATGACAACCCTGTTTTCATCACATGGCAACGGGAGTCAGATAGACAACCTCTCCTTCACTAACACCTTTAAGATGTACTGACAAGGTGAGATCAGTTTATTACTAGCTTTTTATTACACGGTATTAGTAAACATGAAAAGTCATTGCTTATAAATGGCATTTTCTCATTGAAGAGTTCTGTTTCATTTGGGTTTATGTTAGAGCTGTATTTTATCAATTTTATTTCTTTAGCCAAGGTCTTGCTAAATAATATCCTCCCGCCGTGTGCATTAAACTAATTTGTAGGATATTACTTTACCACTTACTCCATGAAACGTTAATAGCCATGACACTGAAGCCGTGTTTACTACATTTCGAGAACTTAGATGGTGCTGATGAATGTTTTTTGTTATATTTACACTTATCCCATGGCTTACGCCCATGTACGACTGTTGTAAACAACGGGCAGACTAGATGGATCGAATGGTTCTTCTCTGCCATCAGGTGCTAGGTTTTTATGACAAGTCTCCTTAAAGAGTATGCATAAAACATTGTGTTCAAAACAATGATGGGCATCTTGAATTGTGACAATAAAGTTAATGAGCGCTGGTAGTATCAGATTTAACACTCTTTCCATCAGTCTAAATTTCAATCTCATTTTAGCAATGTCCACTTGACATTTTTTCTGCAAATCCAAATTATAATGTGATTTACTAATTCTTATGTCCTGTTTATCCATTATACAGCACTGGTGAATATGACGGAGATACATAACTCAATTAATTAGTAATAATAATTATAATAATAAGCATTCTTGATCATCAGTGAAGCAGCGACCCCTCAAAACAGAAGGAAACAAATTTATCTATTATGGATGCATACTATTATGGCTATATAACATCATCAAGGCACGATGAGCAAGCTTTGGATCTGCCGTAATTGCTACAAATTAGCATATTACCGTAGAAATACTTGTGGATTATATTTGTACATATATTATATATATAATGTAAAAAGGGTACTCTACAATACTCAATGTCAAAAAATAATATATATTATATACTATATATAATATATATATAATCATATATCTTACTATATAATATATATATATATAAAATAACAAATAGCCCTGCACTCCTACCTAAACATAAATAAGGTGACAAATACTAAATACAAATTCCTAGTTCAAAAACATGGTGCTTGGCTAATAGCAAAGTAGTGCTTCAGTAGTGCTTCGTTTTTATTTTTATAAGACGCTAAAATGTCTATATATATATATATAGACCAACTACAGTATCAAGTAGTAAATCAACCCTACATTGTTTTGTATGGTAGAATTTATCGGTGCAATGAATCCATGCTCAGGTGAATGAATGCCACACACTGATAAAGGAGTCATTTATCAGTAAGTATTGGCTGTAGTCCTGAAGTTACGCATGGCTGGGAATTCTTCAGAGCAAAGGACATTGTTCTCCCACATATCATTGTATTGATTCAGTACTATTTTATCTTCCCAATGTGTATCTAATTGTGTACATCATCTTCTTCCACTAAGTGGAATACAGATCTAACCTTTATTATTAGAATAAGTGTCAGTAGCAAGCAGCATAGCCTGCGTATATCAGTTCTTCTCACTAAAATGAATTAGGTGCATGTAATATGGATTTTAGCATTTATTTTACAATAGGGATAAACAACATGTTCTCGATAGTAGGCAATGTAACATAGAATTTGACAGCACATAACCATTTGGCCCATAAAGTCTGCTTATTGTTGCTGATGTATAGACACAGTCGTCAATCAGTCCTTGGTCTTAGATAGGTTTATGCCTATCCCATGCGTGTTCAAATTTCCTCACTGTATTAGCTTCTACCACTTCCGATGGTCGGCTGTTCCATTTATCTACCATCATCACAGTAAAGTAGTGTAGTTATGCGACCTTGAAATTTTGAACCTATCAGTGAAATTGCCATAAAACATGTTTCCATTTGCAGTAAAAGAGTTAACACGTTCATCTTTCATCCTTTTAAGCTTTCCACTCCGACCTGTACAAGGAATCTTACAGTGGAACAGTTTGTAATAGCATTATAATAAAATGATGAGTTTTTCTTTTTTGAACCAAATGTCTTCTCGCTGCTCTTTGCTCTGTGACTACTTATAATACAGATATTTAGGAATAACATTAAAAAAAGAATCACTATAACAATAAAGTACCAGTGAGGCAAATCTCTGTTTCAGGAAAGATTGTTCACCGTGAAGACCTATTTTGATTAGTATTGGTACTGACATTTTGCTAATAGTCAATAATAGAAATACATTGTTCTTTAAATAAACACATTAAAAGTGGATTTGAAATACATTGTCCTTTAAACATACAAATTGAAAGTGGTTTTGTCACCAAGTAACCTTACAGTTATCAATAACCCATATTCCATATTTTTTAATGATTCTTTTTAAAATAAGTTTAAGGATTTTTCGCTAAATTGCCGTAGAGCTGATTATGTCATTTTGGACACTCTACCCAAGGTCTCCAAAAATGCCCAGATTTTGCTTTCCACACAAGTGTACAATTTAACCCTAAGTACTAATTACACATTCACATCCAAGCAAAATTTGCAACATAGAGATAACCTGATGGCGAGGAATCATAAGATACCTATCGATTTGGTATAACAAAGCAAGAGGTTTCAGTTCATGTGTATTAGTTCCTTACATTTGTAAACAGTTCCATGGAGTGCATAGAATAGTAAAATGTACTATTGGGAGAAGTGAAAACAGCTTTAACCTTATGAGACTGGCAAATGGGATGGCAGCATGTTGTTACCATTTTTGTTTCATGGATTCTGTCCAATTTGGACATTGTCCATCAGAAGTTGTTTCAAACCATGCACGCTAAAATACAAGTAATGAAAAACTATTTATTGTCACATTAAAAATACCAACTGGAATGTTAGAGGACTTAAAGGGGAAGGTCCCGTGGAAAAACATATTTTTCTTTTAGCATAAAAGAGTGCTGTATACAGTGTGTTATTTAGCATTGATGGAAACCTAGGCAGCTTTTATAGCATTATATGTGGCATTATGCTATAGCCTCTTAGCCAGTGCATTTGCCCATAGCTATCAACAGTCTCAATTCTGCTTTACTGACACCCGAAGCAGATCACACATTGTGTACCCTAGCATTCTGCAATGATAGAGGCCATGATGCTGGTAAATATGCATTTGCACGGTGTGATCTGTGGCCACAGTATGCTATTTAATGCAATCTAAATGTGAGTCCACAAAACGAATTAGAATTTCTAGTGAAAAAGTAAATTAATTATTATGTTGTGATAAGGATAATTAGGTCTCTTGTTTCATCATTCATTCATAAATGTATTTAGAAGAAATTAGCAATTCACCTTTTTTTATGTTTATCTAGAAAATTGCAAAACACCATACGAGTTGCGATGATGTTGAGTACTCAAAGTTTGCCCAGAAATCAAAGAATTCAGGCTGCACTTAGACTCCTGATGCAGGCTCCTCCTGGAGAGTTCAACAACATATTTAGTGATATTCGTGTTCTCTTCAATGATGATGTAGCACTATAGAAAGAGGTGAAAAGGTGTGTGATAAATACAATAAAGACAACAGAATACCGATACATCTTAATGGACATCATGTTCTCATTACTCGGCACAATGAGGTGAAGAAAAACAGATTCTTTGATCCACACAGCCGATTGATGTTCAAATTCAATCATTTTACTAAAAAAGCTAGTGATTTCAAGCCTGTACTTGTAGGAAGTAAACAAGAAGCAGAGCATGAACGATGGAGACATGCCTTCCAGGAGTCCTTAGATGACTATGTCAAAAAACATTACCCCAGTGGCATTTGTAATGTATATTGCAAAACATTGCTTCGTAAAAGAGGTATTGTTGTATGTATTGAAGCACGTGAGCATAATACTTCAGCTTTCTGGAATGGACTTTGGATGTCAGAATGGACTTTACCTCTTACTCTACCCACCACCAAAGTTGCAGCATGTATTACGTTACAGGCCAATTACTACGAGGGTGGCTCAATCCACTTGTCAACCCGCCATACCTTTGAGGAAACTTTGTGTCTTAATGGAATAAAAGAAGCAGCAAATAGATTGGTAGAAATTGTAAAGAAGTCGGACAACACAATTCAAGCTGCTTTAATTGAAGAGTACAATTCTTTCTCTCATACTTCCTTAAAGGCAATGAGAAGACAGCTGCCAGTCACTCGGAGCACTCTGGACTGGAACAAAATATTAGCATCCAGAATTTTAGAATCCAAACCAAACTCATGCACCCTTTGAAGAATGAAGCCTATGGTTTGAAACAACAATGGCAAATAAATGATTTGTTTAAAAAGAGTAACTGGTGGTGTTCAGTCTTTGCATACATTGGGAGGAAAGGTCAACATTTTAACACTTTTAGTAGAGAATCAACAGGCTTTTTTAATGGATAGGGACTTGGAGGTATAAGTCAGCGATACTGTGTATAGTGTAATTTGAGAGTTGAAAATCTGATCATCAGAGTTTGCCCAACTTGATTTTCAAAAAGAGAATAATATCGTCCTCAAAATTAAACAGTATTATAAGAAAAGAGAAGATATATCCTATTGCAGTCTCTGTATTTCTGAACGCTGCTGAAGAATAAAAATATTCCCCTGGATCCTGTTCCTGACATTTATGTTGTAAATGCTGGTATGGGTGGAGTACGGCACAGTAAAAAAAGTGATACAAAATAAAAAATCTAGATTATTTCAGTGTAAGCATACCGTACTATTTTAACTGAGGACCAAGTGTCAAGTTCACTAACGTAACTGGTGAAAGGCACTCTTAGAGTGTCATATGCATAATACATGGGAAGAACTTAGAGAAAAAGCTATGAAACTAATCAGAGGAGTTGATTTTGGAACAGAGAAGACATTGCTGTGGATTAAGTATGGGTGAGATATGGGGCAACAAAGTCCACCATAATCATGAATTTTTATTTACGTTGTACCCACTACAGATGCCCTGCCCAGGCCACTAGCGAGCTGCAGTTGCAGTTGCACTAGCGAGCTGCAGTTTTACTCTATGGATCCATATGATCCATCAAGTGTTAATTTGTTCTTGCATGAGATCTGTAACGTCTAGGTCCCGACATGTCATCATGGTCACCATTTTATCATCCATAAACAAATCTGTAATGAAGGATGGGTTTTCTAGCAGTCTTCCTTACAGCATTTTATGTCTTTCCTGCTGAAACTGGTAGCTTGGATGCAGAGAAGACGGGACACAAAAGAGCATCTTTTAAAAATGCCTGGGAAACCATATTTTTAACATAAAAATGAAGCTATGTAAATGCAAAACTAGAAAAAAAAATCTTTAAAAAGCTTATCCACTTTAAAAGTTTAAATGACATTTGTATGTGAATAACATATTAAATACCGTATATTCCGGCGTATAAGATGACTTTTTAACCCCAAAAAATACGCCGGGTACTTACCAAGCCGGAGGTTCCCACGAAGCCACCAAATCTCTCTAATCACTACGCGCCGGCTATGATGCGAGCGCAGGGATGCCGTCATGTTCCCGGCGCTCGGCATCAATAGCCGGCGCGTAGTGATTAGAGAGCAGGGAAGCTGAGGTCTGAAGTGCCAGACCTCACGCTCCCACAACTGGATGGAAGAAAGAAGACAGAAGATAAGGTAAGAGATGGGGAGAAAGGGGTGTGAGTGCACACTGGTGTGTGTATATATACATATATACACATATATATATATATGCGTGTGTATATATATATATATATATATATATATATACACACCAGTGTGTATATATGTATATATATACACACACCAGTGTGCACTCACACCCCTTTCTCCCCATA
>VKOC01004540.1:0-34275 GCA_009364415.1 Spea multiplicata
GTGTATAAGAGACAGATTAAACTTCGCCCCAGGCGGCGTTACGTCTTCGGCCGGCCCTGACCACATCATGCAATCCTTCACGTTCCCAGCTTAATTTTCAATTCTGGGATTCATCCTGACAATTCCTGTAAGGGGGCTAAGTAGCCATGACTGGTCAGTGTTAGGAAGCAGAGACCTGTTCTCCATTTCCTCCTGGTCACCAGGAGAGACAAGGGGATGTCTTATTTGAGTCCCAAAGTTTAATATTCAGGGGGATTCTCCGCCCCTAATTCCTGCACTTTACTCATCCAGAACCCAGATTGAGATTTGTTTCTTGAAAAGGCTGTACACCATTTTCCTGTTTGACTTAGTATTTATCATCACTTTCTTTCCAGGAAACTGTCCACCTGTCCAAACAAGAAATTTCATGAGTGTGTTAATCTTGGATGCTCCACGCCTGCATGTACTAACAATGTGTTTGTTGACAATTGATGAACAATATAAGCTATCAAACTCCATTGATTACCAGAGATCTTGATCACATGGGTATTTTTTGCATCCTACAAGAATAATTCCACTTGTTACGCATTTAAAAAATCTAATTTGTTAATTAGTGTAATGTTGAGTTGACACCCAAGTCGCTCCTTTCAAACATTGGAAGAATACATTTTAATTTACCAAGAATTCTTAAAGGGATACACAAGTGTTTCAGGCAGCCCCTAGATAAAATGTAATAAAATACCTTGTGAGTACTTTACCATGTTTTGATTAATCCTACAACAAATAAATAAATAAAATAACATAAAGAGCTTTCTGTTCATTTTACTGTTTTCAGGTTGAAGTGGGAACTGCATTACAATTTAAAGGGACCACTCAACTATCATATGCATTAAAGTGCTGGAGTAAAAAAAAAGCCATAACTATATTAGCTTTTTTGGATTTCATGAAAACAATTGGCAGTGGAATGGTTTGTACCGAAGAGCTCAGTGACTTTAAAGGTGGCACTGTCATATGATGCCACCTTTGTCTCCCTGCTAGATCTGCCCCAGTCCACTGTAAGTGCTATTATTGTTGTGTAGTGTCTACAACAGCTCAGTCAGGAATTGTCAGAACCATGTACACTCACAGAGTGGTACTCCAAGGGCTTAAGTGCATAGCAAGTAACAAATTATCTCTTCTCTCCACCATCACTCACTACAGAGTGTCAAACTGCTTCAGGAAGCAACATCAGCACAAGCACTATGTGTTGGGATCTTGATGAAATGGGTTTCCATGACCGATCAGCTGCACACAAGACAAAGATCACAATGCGCAATGACAAGTGAGTGGTGTAAAGCTTGCGTCACTGGACTCTGGAGCAGTGGAAACTAGACTTGTGCATTCGTCTTCGGGCGAACATGAAAACGAACACGAAGAGTGCGTTTTCGTGTTCGTTCCGAAGACACCCCGAAGAGAAACCAGCGGCGGTAAAACGTAGGCAAAGACGAAGACACACACCATGAAGATCTTCGTGATCGTCTTCGTCTACCACTCTCCCCGGGCCCCTTCCCCTTCTAACTTACCTTGGCATCGTGGCAGTTCACGGAAGTGGAAATCCGCAGGTTCGCCGTCACGGGTTACAGGGCAGTGCGAATGAGCCTATTGGTCGCCTACAGGGACCTCCTCTGGCATCAACCAATTGGCTCACCAAGTGACCAATAGGCTCATTCGCACGGCCCTAACAGCGAACCTATGGATTTCCGCTCCCGTTAACCCCTTCGATGCTGCGTTAGATAACGGGAGCGGAAATCCAGAGGTTAAAGGGCCGTGCAAGGGACCAATAGGCTCACTCGCACGGCCCCTTAACCCCTTAAGGTCAACAAGTGCACCAGGAGCCTAAAGTCTGTACGAGAGTCTGTAAATCCGTTGCGGTTTTAAAAGTCTATACGAATGACCAACAGAGTACCAACTGCGGTACGCGTTAATCCCGTATTGACCCCTTAACCGGAAAAAACGAAGAAAAAACGAACACGAAGAATGTCCACGAATATTCGCCCGAAAAGAAGACAGGAATAGGCGAATATTCGCGGAATACGAAGATTGTTGTTTTCCCGAAGACGAACACGAAGAGCCCCCTGGTGCCCAAGTCTAGTGGAAACATGTTCTAAGAAGTGATGAACCTGGAAGTTTAATGAACAAAACTAGGTTTGGCAGATGCCAGGAGAATGCTACTTACGGGAAAGCATAGTACCTACTGTAAAGTTTGATGGAAGAGGGATAATGGTCTGGGGCCTTTTTCAGTGTTTGGAATAGCACCCTTAGTTATAATGAATGGTAATTGTTTAGACAATTGTATGTTTCCAACTTTGTGGCGCAAGTTTTAAGAAAGCCCTTTCCTGTTCCAGTATAACTGTTCCCCTGTGCCCAAAACACACACATGGTTTGGTGAATTTGATGTGAACTGAAGTGGCCTATGCAGAGCCTTGAATTTGAACTCTGATTGCGAGCAATGACTTAACATCCAACAACAGCGTCTTACCTCAGAAATACGTTTTTGGCTGAATTCCCACAGATACCCTACAATGTCTTGTGGAAAGCTTTTCCAAAAGATTTGAGGCTGTTATTGTCACAAACAAGGGTCTAAATCCATTAATGGATGGGATGTTCAACAAACTAATATATGTGGAATATATGTGTATATATTTATATATATATATATTATATATTATATAAATAATATATTATCCTATACTGTATATGTGTGGTTTTGTTTATGAAATGTTTATGAAATAAAATATTTTCAGATTGTTCATGAAACATTAACATTCTCTCAGTGCCTTCAGCTGAGGGATGGACATTCACAAAGACCAGTGATTGCAAAGCAAGCAGGTGTAGTCACCTTACTATGTAGGAAACCTGCTCACCTAACTGCATTAAGGTGTCATAAGAGAGACTGACTGTAGGGAACAGGAAATGTAAGAGGAGTGGCATTAATGGGGAGATGGGTGAAGAGGACCACTGAAGAGAATGAATGGTTGTAGAGGGACAAGAAATGAAAGGAAAAGGGGCAAAGCACATCTCAGCGGTGGTATGTAACTGAACAGACAGGGTCATTGAAAACAGAAGGTGGTATGGAGTTATGGGGAAAGGGGCAAGGTGTTTACATGTGCAGTGGGTCCCATGATTTCACATGGTGGCCCTGCAGCATGGCATGACATAGCTTAAACTAGTATTGTCATTGCATATGTCACCATGGCCAGACAGAGAATAAAACCAAATGCCATAGTGTGGCATGTATTTTTGGGTCCTAGCCAGGGAAAGGCAAAATGTGTCCATACAATACAAGGACACCGGTGTTCGTGGCAAGGTTTGTGAAGGCCTATAGAACATCATTAAATTGTCCTCCACAGACCCCTGTAAATGTTCACTATGAGCAATGTTGGTGGCTACCCCTGGTTCTAGCCCAGTATAATTTTTTTTTACACTCAGCCTCACTTAATAAATACTCCACCACTCTGCCACAACGTGGGACACATTACAAGCCAGTATCTCTGTAGCCAAGTTCAGCCCTGATGGACTACTTTTTTGTTCACATAAAACCAAATTTAATTTAGGATGCCAAAATTAGATCTGTGGGGTTGAATTTTAGTGACTAGTTTAAAAATATTTTTACAAAATTTGCACTATGGAACAGTTATTTAGCTGGTTTTCAGTGATTAACATCCAGTTTGTTACTTTTGAAGCAGCAATGTGCCACCTACTAAATTTACCTTCAATCAAGGTGCTTAGTCTTAGAGGCAGCTTTTATTGTCTTTGAAACTTTGAGTTTATTGTCACTTATAATTTTATCATATGTATTCCACTGCATTAAAACTATAGTTGTGTAAAGTATATAAATGTATTTATAAACTTTTTGGCCATTTTAATAATACTCTCTTTAATTCTCTGTTAATTCTAATAGTTGCAACCTGAAGGAGAAGTCAAGGCTCCTTCAAGTACAGATTAATAAATCAAGAAACAGCCACAATATTCAGCTATGTTTGACCCAAGTGTGAAGTATGAGCCATGCAGTACCACAGACACATCAGTAAGTGTACTCTATTAAAGCACTATATAATGTATATGTCATTTTCTGTTTATAATCTATATAATGTATATTTACTTTTACATGATTGTTAATCTCTGTTGTATACATTCACATTGTGTAACTACTGTTAATATATTTTCTATTTATCAATATTATACCCTTGCTTGCAACGTTGTCTAGTAGACCTTGGTATTTAAACTTTTATGGACCCTGGTGGATAAGCTAACTGCAACCCCCATGACCCTGACATATTAACAGAGTAAAAAGAAGTCAATATACACATACTAAATACATTCATATTAACATGTATTTGTATAGCACCTACAATTTACACAGAACATACTATGACACCAAGGGAGGGGACCAACCCACCTCCAGTAAATGTACTGTTTAGCTTAAGCTCTCTTCTTCAAATGGAAATCGGGTATTCCGTCTGATCAGGGCAGCTCCAAGGACATGAAAGCTTATGCAACAACATATTTTTGTTGGCCCAGTAAAAGGGTATCACTTTTGGCTAGAGACAAACTGATACATAAGGGTCCTGCTGTCTTGCTTAGACATTGTAAAGTCCATGCAAAGTCCAGTTGAAAGACACTAGTCATGGATAAAAATGTTGGGAATTCAGTTATTGCCCCATTCAAGCATTGGCAATCGTAATATACTTGTAATTCCGAGTTGGCTGTATTGAGATTCTCCTAAAATGTATCCTTTTTGAAAACCCTAAATGAGACACCTGTGTTATGGGTGCTAACCTAGAGTTTTGGTTAGGAACTCTACCCAAACTAATTGCGTGTTCCTTTATGGCGATTATTGTCATGAAAAATCAGGGACTTTTGAGAAGTATGCATTTTACAAATGAATATACACCCCTCTGTCTTTTATTGTGGATAAAGAAGGCATGCTAAAAAGCACAGCTTTATAACATCTCCCTCTGTAAATATTATGCCTTGGTTTCCTAGTGGGAACAGGATGCATGTTTAAAGAAATATCCGGACAATCAAAGTCGAAATCCAGTGCACATAGAATATGGAAGTCTCCAGAGGTGCTAGTTTCCTGCACATTCTCTAGGTTAAGCCCTGTGCTAACTCAAACATATATGTCATGAAACAATGAATAGGTTCCCCACCTGTCTTAAAATAATAAATACCCCAGAATAGGTCTGACTATAGAAAAGTGTCTTTAGTACAAAGCAGAATGTTACTTATAATGTCTTGGTGTTGAAAGAACATCACACAATGTTTACACTTGTCCTGAAGTAAATGGCAGGCTTCTTGTTGAGTTGTCAGTGGTGCAAAACTTAGCCATCCAGGAACAAGTGTCTGTAATGGATGTGATTTCCAAGTGAGCCAGGATGGCTTTTGATCTATTGCATACTTATGGGTTGGCTTCGAAGACAAGTCATCAGATCACCTATTTTTCATCTCATTTTAATGTTAACAACAACAACTGATGATGTGTGGTACACATGTGGTGCAATTTAATGGTAAGCTTGCCCTCGGAGCCAACACAAGAAAGTTGCATGATTTTATTATTTTATTAAGACCTTTGGTCAAAAGTTTATTTCTAGCCATGGAAAAGAAATCTCCTCTCCCTGACTTTATTTATAAAAATAACTTTTACAGCAGATTCTGTAATACTATTACAATGACGAGAGAATACATGGAATACATAACAATTACATCTAAATTATTAATATACACAACTGATAATAACTGAAGAAACATAAGGTTTATGGAACTTGTGTCTGGCCATTGTTGGGTACCCCCAAATATGTTGGTGCCTGAAATACTCCATTTGTTGTGACTCCTGGCATGACATGTAATATTGATGCCACTGAGACATTTCATTTTTCTTGATTTGTTTTTCAAACTGTTAACAAATTAAACCAATATCTATGCTGCCCAGTGTCTGGCAGCTGACCAAGGGAGCAGATGTCAAACCTGGCACTGACCCATACAAAACTAGGTTTTTTTGCCTAATGATGTAAAAAAACACAATACGCACTTTTTGGAGCACACATCCAGTTTTCTCAGCCCCCCTTTCTCCCATATTATGACCAGGGCCAGATATTTGGTTTCCTTCATTTTAATGATAGTGCCCAATTCATGCAGTACATCCCATCAAAGTTGTCAAGGTTGTACTAAGCAGTACTGGATATACTGTGTCCTTCAGGATATATGAGGGGAAGGACAGTAACCTAGATTTCCCTGGCTGCCCAGACTCAGTTGGCACAAGTTGATAAAATAGTGTTGGGTCTCCTTTTGCCTTTTTCCCCCCCGCTAGGCCATTTAGATAAGATCATGTGAGTACCTGTGACAGAATGAAAGTTGGGTGCTCTGACCATAAGCCTGGGCTTGCATTACTGAGAACAAGGGTGTTATAGTGTCCCTCGGTTTGTTCTGCTGGGGCGTTCGGGTGCACATTTTTTTCACTTCACCATATTCACCCTTTGTTTTATGCACTTTTTTTGTTTATACACCTCACTTACATTGAGCCAGCCTATGGTCACAACTGCGCTCCCACTTCCTGGCTTCAGTAAATAACAGGAGTGACAGACAGCTGAGGCCAGGGGCCTCCCCGCCCATTTTTCATTTAAATGGTGGTGTTTCCTGCTGCCATTGGCGGGAACACTCCTGACATCAGCGGTACTGCCCACTGATGTCAGGGGACCTCCCACCGATGTCAGGGGAATTCCCACCGTCAGTGGGACCTCCCATCGACGTCAGGGGGATGTAAGGACTTACCTGCCTCTCCGGTCCCGCGCCGAGGCCAGTCCCACGACGCTTCCTCCTCGGCCGGCTTCCCGGGCAGCAAGTACCCCCGCTACCCGGTCGGCGTCTTCGTGTGGTCAAAAAGTAATATTACACGTTACATACATAACGTGTTCTTATAACCTCGGGTGACCTCCTTAATGCAGGACACACCTCCACCTGTCCCTATATAAACCTGGACTTCCTCTTCTGGGTCACCCTTGGTTGGTGTATTTTGCTATTTTGCTTGCGCTTTGATTGTGACTGACTGCTCCGGTTTGACTCGTTCCTGGCTCCTGATTCGGCTCCTGATTCGGCTCCTGATTCCTACTCGTCTGGTATTGATTCGGCTTGTTGACCTCGTCTCTGGATTCTGATTTGGCTTCCTGATTAGCTGTCTGACCCGGTTGGTTCTCTGACTTTCTGGTTCCTGTTTGGCCTGGCTAACTCCGCCATCTGGGGTCCTACCTCACCATACCATTACAGGGGAACTCTCACTGATGTCAGAGGGAACTCCCACCAATGTCACAGGACCATCCGCTGACGTCAGTGGGCAGTCCTAGCCGCGTCCCGCAAGGGAATGCCCTGGGTAACCGGAGCTCAGAAGTTCCCAGGTACGGCCTTAACATTATGACCACCTGCCTAATATTGTGTAGGTCCCCCTTTTGCTACCAAAACAGCCCTGGCCCGTTGAGGCATGGACTCCACAAGACTTCTGAAGGTGTGCTCTGTATCCGGCACCAAGATGTTAACAGCAGATCCATTAAGTCCTGTAAGTTGCGAGGTGGGGCCTCCATGGATGCCATGTGTTCTCCAGGTAAGGGACGCACACTCAGAAAACGCGATTCATCAGACCACCTTCTTCCATTGCTCAACCGTCCAGTTCTTATGCTCATGTGCCCATTGTAGACACTTTCAGCAATGGACAGGGGTCAGCATGGGCACTCTGACAACTTTCTATTAGAACCAGCATTTACTTTTTCAGCAATTTGAGCTATAGAAGCTGTTGGATTTGACCACACGTGGAGGCCTTTTGACCTCCACGTACATCAATGAGCATTGCTGCCTATGACCCTGTCGGCGGTTCACCGCTTTTCCTTCATTGGACCACTTTTGATATGTACTAACCACTGCAGACCAGGAACACCCCATAAGAGCTGCAATCGTCAAGCATACAATCCTCAACTCAAACACTGTATTCTAGGTTTGGGTTTTCAGAACAAGTTTCTCTGTAGCTTGCAATGACTCGTTATGCAGTGACATATTGGTGGTTTGCAGTAGATTAATAGTAAGGGATTTTGGCTTTTAAATATACTGCCTAAGTCTAGGCTTAGATATGCTAGGCATGAAAAGTGTTCGTTTCTTGATACTCTCTATTGTGTATCTTGGCCTTTGGCACCCAACTACCATTTTATGACACTTGCTAGGCAGGTAGACCAAAAAGAAAAGCATTTCATTGTCTTCTATAATTCTAAAAAATTACTAGAATCCTTTTGTAACTTCCATGCTAGGAAGGAAAACGATTACTGCAACATAGGTTTGTGAATCATCATCCGCATAGATATAAAAGAGGACGTTTAGCCAACCCAGTGTTTGCTTTTGCTAGTAATTAATGCTCCCTTTCAAAACAAATGAGATGTTTTATCAGTTGGTATGTATTATAGTTATTTAATTAGGATCTGGGTTCATTTCTGGCCACAAAGGTTAACCCTGGTCCAGTAAGAATTAGGTAACTAAAGCGCTAGGAAATGATTATGAAAGTATCCTTAAAGCCATATCCTTAACCCAGGCAATACCATAGTTATATAATCCATCAGATGGAAAATGTGTGCTTCTACTTGCATAGACCAATGCAGTCTGTCTATTCAGCCAGGCCTCCCTCTAACTACATATATATATATATATATATTATATTATATATATATATATATATATATCTTCATATTTATACAGAGATATTTACAGTCCAGGACTGTAAATAACAAGTCCGTCACATTTCCAGAGACAGTGTTAATTCTATGACAACCAATTTTACAAGGAGATCTATTCTAGACATTCTTCCTGTAAAAGTCTGACTCCCACCTGTACCAAATGTACACAAATGTTCTACCTGTGTGGGTTTTAGTTGTATTACTAAGCGAGCACACAAAATAACCTAAAACCTAAGACTAAAAAGACCATATTTCTGACATGATTTTGCATGAGGTTCAATACATAACAATCTTTTTTGCATTTAACAGATAGGTGAGGAGTCACCTTTGGCTTAGAACTGTCATTCAGTGAATATCTTACACAACTCTCTTTCGTGACAAATTGTGCATGCTTATCTAACCTGGTAGAACATGAAGGTAAAATGTTCCTAAGGTGAACCCGCCTTCAGCAAGTGAATAGAGGCAGTAAAATCATTTTTACATGAATCATTAATGATATTTTGAGTGCAGTGCAATTTTCCCCTTCTTGATTTCTTCTATTTTTTCATATGTTCTACGCTTAAATGTTTCAGATACATAAACTAGTTTTAATATTAGACAAAGATAATCCAAATGACTGCAAAATACAATTTTTAAATGATTTTAAATGATTTTTAAATTCATGTATAGAAGGAAAAAGGTTATCCAAGCCTGCATTGCTCTGTGTGAAAAAGTAATTCCCCTCTTAGTTACTAAATCAACCAACTAATTTAATTGATAATTAGGTTCAATGTGACTAGACACCAATACTCAGGGCCGGCCCTACAATGGGGCCGACTGGGGCAATTGCCCCAGGCGGCACTTTAGAAGAGGCGGCACTTTGCCGCCCCAACCGTTTGTTTTTTTTTAAGCGGAAGAGAGAGAGGGGCGCCGAGTGGTTTTCGCTTACCCGCTCGGCGCCCCTCTCACTCTCTCCTCTGCGGCGAGTCTCCCTGTTCGGTCTTGGTGCCGGCTTGTAATGCTGAGCGCCGGAAGTGGCGTCAATTTCCGGCGCTCAGCATTACAAGCCGGCACCGTGGCAGAGCAGGGAGACTCGCCGCAGGACTCTTTAAAGGTAAGTACCGGGGGGCGTCGGCGAAGTTTAAAATGCGCCCCCCCCCCGGCCGACGCCGGCGGGGGGGCGGCATTTTAAACTTCCCCCAGGCGGCGTTAAGTCTTCGGACAGCCCTGCCAATACTAGGCATGAATACTGCCAGTCCTGTTGAATCTCAACATCAATTATACGGAACATGTCTTGCAAACTAAAGTAGGGTAAAATGTCTCAAAAATCAGCACATGATGCTGCCAGTTAAAGGAATTCAAGAACTGATGAGCATGCCTGGGAACTGTCCGGGTTTGACCAGTGATCTCTGGGTGAAGCACTGCTTCTCCAGGTCAACACCCGCAACCTCCGGGTCGTGGGGTCTTGACACCCACTGATGTCACAGGACCGCCCACTGACTTCAGCGAGTCAACCTATTGATGTCAGTGGGCAGTTCTGGCCGAGTCCCGGAAGGGAAGTCTCCGGGTAGATGGAGCTATGAAGTTCCCAGGTATGCTGATGAGAAACTAAGTGATTGACATATATAGGTATAGAAGGGGATACAAAGGTTCACTGGGCCTCCAGTGAACCACAGTGAGAGCCACTATTTCCACATAGAGAAAACATGGAACAGTGGTGAACCTCCCCTGGAGTGGCTGGCCCATCATAATGTCCTGCATCGACTTTTTATCCAGGAGGCCACAAACCTCCCAGACTAACACGTAAAGAAATGTACGCCTCACTTGCCTCAGTTAAGGTCAAAAATGTAATTGCAAGACGAAAACCACTGCTGACCAAAAAGAACATAGGCTTGTTTGTTTCCCAAAAAACATGTTGGTCACACCCAAAACGTTTATGAGGACCAATGAGTCAAAAGTGGATCTGCATACCTGGGAACTCTCCAGATTTCACCTGGTGTCTACAGGATAAGCTCTGGTTCCCCGGTTTGACACCCAAATCACAGGTCAGAGGAGCAGGGTCCGGATACGGCCCACTCTCCGTCCATTTCTCCTTTAAGGTCCCTTTTAATCATATCTCCTAAGATACCAGTACACCCCACATGTGGCTGGGCAAATCTTCCAGGGGCTCCCGTTGATTTCAATTGATGCACTTTCCTACAAGCTGTAAAGGTGTGGAAACAGCTACAAGATGCAAGGACATGTTCCACCCGGGCCATAGATGTCCTTTTATTCTAGACATCATGGTGGCTGTATGTGGGATTGTGAGAGAAGTGCAGAAAAGCAGACTAATGACTTGACAGCCCTTTCCTTATGGAGACCATAGGGGCCATTTTCCAGCGCTCAGCAGTGAAGCAGCGCGCACCGCGCTGAAGACAGAAGCTCCCACCACAGAACGTCTGAAGGTAAGTGAATTACAAAGGGGGGGAGAGGGTAGATAGTAAGAAGGAGGGGGGTAGATAGAAGGAGAGGGGGTAGATAGTAAGAAGGGGGAGAGGGGGTAGAAAGTGAGAAAAGGGGGGAGAGGGGTAGATAGTGAGAAAAGAGGGTAATAAGAATATCAAAATAAAGTTAGAGTCAGAATGAATGAAAGAATGAATGGATTCATTTGTGTATGAATTGTGTAAATGAGTTAGAGAATGAATTGAAGTGTGGAAGAATTGTGTGAATGAGTGAAAGAATTAATTAATTTGTGAGAATGCATTAATAAATATGTGTAACTAAATTGTGTAAAAGAGTGAGAGAATTAATATTTGCGTGAATTAGTGAGAGACTCTAAAAGCGTCTTTGTATTATAGATGTAATAATAATTGATTTTTGGAAAGGCAAGGATGTCACAGGCAGGGTGTTTATGGGATAAAAGGTGGCACAGGTAGCGTGTTTATGGGACAAAGATGGCAAATCCTGTGTGTGTTATCTGGGTGCTGGTCATGTTCTACATGGATAGTGTGGACGCCAGGTCTGGCTTTGGGGTGTGCAACCTGTGATCTATGCCTGAAATTTAGGGAGTTTTATCTATACCTTTAATGTGGAGATTTTATGTGAATTCCACCCAAATAAAATTTCCACCGCTGCAGTGCGGCGGTTTTCTGAGAAAGAAAAGCAGTTTTCATGATGTTCCTTTTTGTTTAAGGAATATTTTTTTCCTTCAAATATTTACTTTCTCAACCATTCACTCCTCTTATGAAGATATGTAGCAATTTTTACCCATCTATTCGTATTGAATTTTCTAAACATGTTCTATATATCTGCAGTCCACATGAATCCTATATATATATATATATATATATATATATATATATTGGGAAGTAAAATCTCGAAGTCCTGTATTCTGACATCAGCGCATGGTTATGCAGCAGAAGCTTTTGGGAAACATACTTGGAAGATTAGCTGAGTGAACAAGTCACCCTTAAGTGCTTATTAGACAGAAAAGGGTGTTTCAAGCCGTGGATGGGTGACGTGACGTCAAATGACACAGCCCCGCCCCACACGTGGTCCTTTCCTAGCTTTATCTCTGCGCTGCTCTTCCTTTGCGTGCAGTCAGTCAGTCAGTTACTGCCGGTCGCTGCCGGGAGCGAGCATTACCGGGCTGGAGCAGTGAGATCGTGCTCTGGGAAGGAATAAATCTATAAATACATACATACATACATACATACATACATACATACATACATACATACATACATGTCATTCATTTTTACCTTAACAAGGAACCCGCAGAAAATCCCACCCCAGCACTCGGACCCCCTGAAGAATCCTCTTAAGGTTGTCAGTTGACCCTTTATGTAAGGTAAGTGTCAGCATCAGTAGGGGCGGGGGGGGCGAGTGCTGTTACACAACCCACCTTTATTTTTTTATTTTTATTACCATGTTTTAATATACAACCTCCTGATATCATGATTCATAAAAGACAATGTTTCTTCCAAAGACGTTTGATAATACATACAATTAGTTGATTAATAATAGTTTGAATGTTTTACAGATGCATTATACATATTATAATAATAATACTATATTAAGGGACATAGAGCATAGTTATAGAAGTTATCATTGCTGATCGCCTTTAATAGCCACACATGTGCTGTTGACAGGTCTGATTGATTCTGAGTGCTACTAATACTGTTTTCTTATGCACTTAGCAATGAAAGGGTTAAGAATCTTGCCTTAGAAATGTACTACCCCCCCTCCCTCCCTACCTACTGTAACCTTTGATCATCATCATCATCATCAAAACAATTCCATAGCACACCATGCATCTGTGTGATTTATCAGGATCTGTCACACAGTTGTGTATGCGATCAATAATTAACCTGTGATCTCGGGATCGGTTCATTAGTTGGGTTACCTATGCTGGAGCCTTCTGAATGCGATCAATGGCAATGTCTACTGTTCCATACATAAAATGGAATTGATTCCCCTCCTGCTTTTAGTTCAATGATTCTAAATTGTTAATCCTCTAGTGCAAAAGGCTTTTAGTGCACTTTAACACTTTCAGTGCCAGCTTGCACATCAATTTAATAAAAAAAAAAAGCACATCACTAAATTCATTTTTTTGTGTATGAATCAATGATATTACAACCTGCTTCTCAGGACACTTTTTTTTTCTCCCCATCTTCGCTACTAATATCAGGAAAATTTAAAAATGGTATTTTTTTTGTGCCGCCTGAATTCCTTTTGCCTCATTTTTTGGTATTCTTGGTCCTCCTACAGACGACATTTTCTCTGAAAACAAGAAACATCTCAACGTAAAAATATATATTTTTTTTATATTCGGATAAGTTTCTTTTTATTCCATTAATCTGAGCAGTTTTGACTCTGACAGTTCCTAGTCAGGAGTCTTGCGCTGTCAATGATTGGGGCTGTCGGTTGAAGTTTCTACGATCTGAGCTGAATTTGGTCCTTTTTAAGTGTTGATGTAATTCACTCTTTTTCTCAGTCTTTAAACCATAAGAGACCGTGTCTAGTCCTCGACTTCACTCGGGGAGATTTGCCGTTCTACTCTGGTGTCTTGCGCTCGTTTATCTATGGTAATAGCCCCAAAGGACCATTAACTTGGGCTATTATTGTAATAAAGCGTTTACCCACGTAAGAACATAACCTATAAATCGTAGCTGTGCATTGATGATTACATTTTTTGAGTAAATGAGTGAATCCCGTTACTACGTTGGGCTGTAGCTCTGCGAGCCGTGACTAGCCATAACACGACAGGTACGGCTTGCGTTTTGTGATAGCAAATAAAGCTGTTCTGAATAACCTCTAAAAACCACTGTCTATTTTAAAGTAAAAAGAAAAAAAAAATCTATTTTTGATATTTCGATTTTTACATCGTTATGGGGATAGTTTGAAAAAGTAACCGCCCGCTCTTGTTGTCACCAATATTTTTATTTGCATGCTGAGAATTTTTATTTTTCTTGTGAAAAAATTCAAAACAATATCATTTATGATGGAAGATATACATTTACTGTGTTGTGTACCGGAGGGATGGGCCATGCACTAAAATTAAGTGTGTTGGGGTGAGTGCTGTTAAAACTACTAGACAGTAGGCAATAAATGTAATAATCGCATATATATATATATATATATATATATATATATATATATATATATATACACACCAATTAATTCTGTAAAAAGGGTCAGAAATATACTCACTAAAACGTGCGATAAAGCTTTTCTGTCTGATGTTGTGAACTGACACCAAGAGTTGATGTTAAGGAAAACTTGATGCATTTCGCCAAAACCGGCTTCTTCAGAGGTAAGTGGGTATGAATTGCAGCCCAAAAAAACGGTTTCAATAATCGCACTATTCACAAAAAAACAGAAGACATTTTGTACTAGGATACATTTTTTGGGACGCGGACCCGCTGCATATGCTTTAGCAGCGTTCGCCCCAACACACTTATGTTGTACATTACTCTTTTTGAGCTTTTCTATATTCTGTACTTAACTCCTTTTCGGCTGGTGGATACTTATTCAGAATACCTGCACTTTAATTAGTTTGAAATATCTGTGACATACCATGGAAATGTTAAGTAAGATTTACATTTGATCAACACGCATACTAATTATCTTTCATGACCTTTAGCCAATAGGAGCTTCAACTTTTTGTTTTCCTGTGATCCAGGTATTGCTTGCAGTCTCTGACTCGCAGTCTCTTTTATTCCCTTTCTCCAGGAATCTTGTGTTGACAACATGACGGAGAAGCAGCCTCAAACTGTTGTCCACATGATGGAGCCTGTTATAAATGGACGATCGGATAATGATTCCGCAAAGATGTCTGGAGGGGCCACCCTGACCTTCCACAATATAAACTACAGAGTAAAAATGAAAAGTGGATTCATCTGCTGCAGAAAGGTTGTGGAGAGACAAATATTGCAAGATATCAAGTGAGTTCTATGATTTATTTATTTATATATATATAAATTATATGCCAAGGTGGCATCTGTCTCCTAAAAAGCATATTTATTTATAAAGGAGTGAGTGTGGTGCAATTAAAAGTTACTAATGATTAGTGTGTGTGTGTGTATGTATGTATGTATGTATGTTCTCTCAATCTGTGGATCATAGTGGACAGTAAGCTACTTGATCTGCTTAGTTTGGCATCCCGTGTCAATATGACCTGATGTATAGCTAATCAAATTTTTATTGCATCTTGATTGAGCTCTCACTGATTTCAACTATAATAAAAAGTTAACCTCTATGTGTCTAGTGTAGAAAAGTCACAGTAGTTATCCTCTGTATCGAACAGTGTGTCTACATTTGATTATTAAATAGCCTAATATTGGGAATATGTCCCTTGTCTTTATTAATGTACACTTTTTATTTGTACTTGTGATAATTCCTACACAAACCAAAAAAAAATGTTTCTCTTAAAAACGTTTGTGCATACAAATAAATATGTTTACTGGCACCACAACAACAATGTTTGATGTTTAAAAATAAACAGAGACAAAAGGTTGTGAAGTTGTCTTATCATGGATCTTTTCTTCTGTCCTCCTGTATTTGTGACATTTACCTTTGCAGTCTTTCTATACGTAACCCACGGTGTGCCTAGAACCTGTCGGGTTGGAATAACATTGAAACTGGACATGTTCGAAAAAGTCCCTTTCTTTTTGAGCTGTTGTCTTACCAGCATAATGTGTCATGGGAAGAACAAACTGACTTTTTATTTAGGAACTTTAATAAATAACTTTAGCTGTCGGAAATAATGGGGGGAGAAATACACGAGGCCCCTAAGGAATACTTACCGGTTGAATAAATTCAGGCTAAATGGGCCAGAGTAGCCCTTCAGGCTGTTGTATTGCGAGAATCATTGGAAGAAGAGGCACCACAAGTGTTGAAAGTGTCAGGTTTTTCTACCGTAAGCATTATTCTGCAACTAGAATCCTAAAGATTTGGGTAGTAAACATATGATGAATTCTATAAGCGAGTTAAGGTGCAGTTCCATCTGCTGAATGTGACACCTTTGCACCTAAAGACGGCTTTAAAAACTTAATTCGTAGTACTCCTGAATGTCCTAGTCCTTTTGTTGCCATAGAAACAAGTCCTTTTTAAAAAACATTTAATGTGTTGCCGTTTTCAGATGAAAGCGTAAAATTGCACAAATGCTAACGCTTGACTCGTCTTTCTTTAGTAACAGCGCCCTAGTTTTATTTGGACAAAGCAGATCTCGCTGCTGCATTTGGAGTTGTATAAATACAACCTCTAAAAACCTTTTGCAGTGTAAACCAGCACAGTCCAACCTGTTGATCAGGTCTCCAAGAGTCAAAGAAGTTCATCCATTAACATACAGTTGTAGAAAGAAATGTTAACAAGTTAAATGTTTAGATCTCTGGAGAAATCCCTTACAGGCTTTTGTTTCTGGTTCTCTTCTAGGAGTTCAGTTTTGAGTCCATCAGATTTGCTTGTGAACAGAAACTCTTTTTGTAACTACCACAAGTTCCCATACTTGTGGGAAAGACATTATTAAAGTGGTCCTACTGCATTCTTACAGTGGTCCATGTGTCTGCTCACTCTTATAGAGCATGGAGACCTGACTAATCTCCATAGCCAGTGACCTTTGTAATGAATTGGATGACAATAGTGCGTCTTCATTTACTATAGAGTTATCAGACGCCTCTTTAGCAAGAATATTTACAGAGCAGTTTTGAAGCCCCCTCGACTTGCGGTGTCCTGCAGAGAGCTTCTATCGGAAACATTGCAGGGAAACATTTGCTTCCAAATCTGGAACGCTGGCATGTTCAGCAGGGTCCGTGAACCTAATCCACTGAACGTAGGTTACCAAAGAGGTGCATGAGAAGAAGGTCTCACATGGCTGCCTAACTAAAATCTGCAAGATGATGACGAGAAGGTTGATGAACATTGTTTTATAAATAAAGCAGCTTGTCTGAAACAAAATTGGACATGACTACCTTTTTAAAAAAAATCTTTTACCTGGAAAAGTTAAACGATCCTTTCTGAGTTTGGGAAGTGTTCTGATTTCCAGAAACTGTTGGTTTCCAGTGTAAATAATAGGGAAAGTTGTTAAATGGATGTGCAAAGTCATGCTTGGCTGTATTTCCACAGACATTCTTTTACTTCCTTTTTCTTCCTGTCGCAATTTTCTACTTTTCTACTTAGTCATGGAACGTCTTCTTTCTTTCTTCTTTTATTTGGAGAAGTTTTCTCATTGTTTTAAACACATTCAGCATTTTTTTACCAACATGTTGCTATTTGGCTATGGAGGAGGGTTCAGAGATCCACATGATCTCAACGCCTGAGAGCTGTCACATCAAATTTAGATCCTCTCTTCTAGAAGAGTAGTCACAACCAATAAAAAGGTTATGCCCTCTTCTCCTTTTGGTCTAGCATCCATCACGTGGAAGGATAGATCTATTAGTAACGATGCAGAATCTACATAAATATCACTAATAATATATACATATCCCCAAGTATATGTATGGTATTAGAATTGTATGATTTGTATAAGACACCTTCAATACTTTTGAATTTGGCCCCTGAAACAGAGCTACCATTGTCTTCTACATGCAGCCATGAATTGAATGTTACTCACGGCTCTTTAACATCTCCGGTGGGAACTTAGCAGGGAACTCTTTCAGGTGATTGGAATCGAATTGTTATGTTATATCTAAGAATAGACAAGGAATTTATAAACTAAACCTATCTGTGGTCAAATCAAAGCCATAAGGGAAAATTCTTCATTAATTTGTTACGTCAAAATCCAGTTGCATGCAAATTGAGTTTCGCCTCTGACACCATGTCTGGTTATTTTAGGTGTCCTGCCAGAGAAGTCATTAGTTGAATTTAGATATTTTATTAATCAGAGTGGTTGGACTATTGATGATTTCCTTGAAAATGCAGTGTGGGCAGGATTACAGGTCTAAACAGTGAATATATATATATATATATATATATATATATATTTATGTTAATCTTGGTATATAGTGTGTTCCCTTGTGTTTTTTTTTTTTAATGCCGAGACAGCAGGTACTTAAATTAGTGCTAAATGTAAACATGGTTTTAAATAGAAATTCTGAGTTTGAAGGATCTGTGTGTGCATCCGATCAACTTTATAGTAATAGTATGGTGTATTTGTTTTGTAAAAAAAAAAAAAAATGGTAAGCCAGACACACAGAGGTGTTTATGGTATTGGTAATAGTAGAGTGTAATCTACAGGCCTATCCTATTAGTGATTGCACCATGTTGCGTCAGAATTGCTCTTTATACATCTCCCCCTTCAGTACAGATTGTTGCTAGTTAGCCGTTGGCCGAATTGTCCCCAGATTTATATTTAATAGAATCCCAGGTGACGTGCCAATAAACTGCTGTTTCAGTGTGTCTTATTTGCTGTTCTTCTTCCTGTGTGCCAGAGGTTATGTGATAATAGAAAGCTTCATGAGAACTGAATGCTGGTTAACAATTAGCGTATATTACTGACTATGTGAGAGGTGTCTTATCGCACCTATGATCTGGTTTAGTGTCACGAGCTTTCGTGCAATGTATACATTCCTTGTCTGTTTTTACAACGGGGACGGCACTCCTGCACCCCTGGCAATGCTGTAGGATGTCCTAACTACAGCAAAAGCAACAGCTGATGAAGTTGGTGTCAACGGGTTCATAGTTGTCAATAAGACAAGAAGTACCATGGGATAATGTAAAGTGATCTAATAACCATAGTAGCCAAATTCTAAAATACACGGGTCTGTTTCATTGGTTGCTATGGTGATAAGATCACTCTTTCAGACTTTGCACCATCATCACATAACCCGTAATTTATTTTTTTCAGACGTAGCGGTCATGATTGTTCTAGCTCCAACATTGCCTAAAACCATTACATATGTTTTTGGTTTATTATGGTATTTTTATAAGGATATTAGCTCTTTTTAATATTTTTGTATACATTCTATACATTTTAGAAAGACGTTTTCTCTTACCATTGTGTTAGTATTATCATTGAAGAATGTTTATGTACGAGGTTATCGATGTTGCCTGAAGCCATCACCATGTGCTATGAAGGCAGGTGAACCTCTCACCTGGAATGGGTGGATTCCATTCTCTTATATGATGAGTCACTGTCATCTCAAAATAAGTTGAACTTCCAATTAGGTCACATAAAATCATGCAAGTTTAATTATATAAACAGTTAATTACATGGTTATATGTACGGTATTTACCTTTTTGAAATTCTCCTAAACAGGTTTTTCTGTGACACATTTTTGATTTGTTGTGGTGTTTTTTTTTCTCTCTCAAATACAGCTGCCATAGGTTTTATAGGTCATACATGTTTTAGGCTAAATTAATGCAAAGGTCTTAATAAAGAACAACATAATTTAAGGAAATCTGTCACACAAATACACCTAAGGTACTAATTACTAACTCAGACTAATTAGTAAGTTAAGAGCTTTGAAAGGTGGGAACACAAGGGTAATGAAAAAGGTCAAACAATGAATTTTTGTGTCTGTGTGATTGCACATTAATTTTTTTTTTCTGATTTTATTTTACAGTGGGATAATGAGACCTGGCCTAAATGCTATTTTGGGACCTACAGGCAGTGGAAAATCATCGTAAGTAGTCTCTGTCTTCACAGCAGTGATGACGATTGTTGATGACTATCCTGTACAGTTGCAGTCATATCTGGAACATACAGAGACAAGTCCATCCTTAACCAACTCACTAAATTCCTATGAAGACACCTTTAATAACAAAAAATAAATGTCATAATCGACACTCTGTGTCGTCCTGCACATGCTAATGAGCCGCCTGTTGAGTGTGTGCTTCGTGGCACACAAGGCCTAGAGGAGACCCAGAATCCGGTGAGGAATTTGGCTAACAATGTGCCGTGGATACTTCGAAAAATATGAAACATAAATAAAAGGCAGCCTAAGCAGTGTTCCCTTAAGGTCCCCATGGAATTAACCCATAGCTTACTGGGACCTGCTTTAGTGAAAATACACCTTTTTACACCTAATATTAGAGAAAAGGCACATAATGTCTACATTACAAACTGTCTTTATTGTTTTAGTTTAGTTAACAATTGTTTTGCAGTTACTTAACATTGAAAGCAATTTGTACTTTATATATCATTACAAATATGTGTGTGTTTATCAAACAATGCCTACTGTAAGAAATGTAATTCTGCAAGATTACATTTTAATAGAAGTTGAAAGTTCTCATATATAAAACCACCTACATCTATTTCCCACACAAATAGAAGGCTTGTTGAATATCCCCTTGCTTTCCTACTTCTGTTTTGGCAAAGGCCATTTAATTTGGTGGAGCTGGGGATTTCAAGAATGTTACGAACAACACAAACCCATTAATTTCATAGTTTTATAGGGTGTGTGTATATACCGCACCTATGGATATGCAAAGAAGAAATTATATGTTCTCTTACTTGGCTGTGCATAGGGCAGATGCACTAATTTGTGGATGAACTGGAATTAATTCTTATGCCAGGGAAATCTTAATGCTCTCTATACCATATAGTCCAGGGAATATAAAGCCCTAGACATATTTACCTGACCTTCCATAAAATTCTGTTATTGTGCTGTAATATTGACTGTGTGGTTAGCTGTAGCTTGTGCAAAGCTGGTATGATGATGGGACTAACCCCGTATTGTTAATCACCTCGCATCTGTAGGCTTCTCGATGTCCTTGCTGCCAGGAAGGATCCGCATGGTCTGTCAGGAGAGGTGCTGATTGATGGGAAGCCCCAACCAGCTAATTTTAAGTGTACATCTGGCTATGTTGTACAAGTAAGTGTAATTTGTCATACGTGGCTTCCTTAATCACACTTACCACTATGAAAACTCTTGTTTGCTGGGCCTAAAGCCCACCTTGTGGATAGTTACATTACTTGTCATTTTTGGTGTCTGTAAACAAACAGGGTAAAGCCACATATAAGGTCCGTGTAACTAGGAGGCCGACAAATGCAAACCGTTGTGCCCCCTGTTTTGGTTGGTGAATTCCATGGTCAAACATTAAGCATGTTTTTTTTGTTTTACAGGATGATGTTGTGATGGGCACACTGACTGTAAGAGAAAACTTACAGTTCTCTGCAGCCCTCCGACTACCAAGGTCCTTGAGGCAGAAAGATAAGGATGAGAGGATCAATGTGATCATCAAAGAGCTAGGACTGACTAAGGTGGCAGATTCCAAGGTAACCTGGGCTTTTATTTAGACTGTATTAATTCAATTCTGAAAGAGATTTACTCATGTAGAGCATCTTCATTCTGTGTAGGTGGGCACCCAACTAATCCGTGGAGTGTCAGGAGGAGAAAGAAAACGGACAAACATTGGAATGGAGCTTATCACAGATCCAAGAGTTTTGTTCTTGGATGAACCAACCACTGGTTTGGATGCTAGCACAGCCAACGCTGTTCTCTTGCTGCTGAAAAGGTCAGGGTTCTTTAAATAATCATATGAAATGAAACAAGAGTGCCAAGCAGGCTTATGAAATGTTGCTTTTTTTCGTATGCAGGATGGCTAGGCAAGGAAAGACAATAATCTTTTCTATACATCAGCCACGTTACTCCATCTTCAGATTGTTCGATAGTTTGACTTTGCTGGCAGGAGGTAGAATGTTGTACCATGGGCCAGCTCCGTATGCTCTGGATTACTTTACACAACTAGGTAAGGACCTAATGCGGTTGGTTTGATATGTCTTTCTTTGTCCATATTTTTTCCTTCTTTAGTTTATAAATATAGCAGTTAAATGGAAAAATATTCTTATTTTATAGGTTATGAGTGCGAAGCCCACAACAATCCTGCAGACTTCTTTCTGGATGTGATAAATGGAGACTCTACAGCGGTGACTATGAACAAGCTTGAGACAGTGGACCTAGGTATGAGCTGCTTGCCTATTAGGACTCAGGTTTCTTGTTTGCCTTATTTCTGTGTGTGTTCCAAAAAACAAATAAAAGCTTTTCTGCCACATTCTTTTCACTGACTTATTTTTTTTTTTTTTGCTGACGTGGTAGCGTTGTGAATATTTCCACTGTCTATTGGCATTTATCATTGGACCAGGTGTGATATTGTTAAAATAGTGACTTAAAATATTTTCTGGTACTTAGCATTATGTTGTTTTACTGTTATACCTTCAATTATTATGTAAATGTTTTTTCTAATTTATTTAGTTAATTTAAAAAAAAAAAAGATTTGCAGACATTTGCTTATTTTGGCCGTTTTGACATGTCTAATGGAACATTCTGGGACAGGTGAAAAATAAATATTACAACATAAAATGTAAACGTTCATATAAAAATGTGATTGGTTTCTCATTGGTTTTTTTTTTTTTCTTGAATGGGTTTGTGCAAGTAACATTATCTCTGCTTCAGGTTATGATGATGAGGTATCCTGGTAGTTACATTTGAGCAGGATACCTCTACAACATGGGCGTCCAACCTGCGGCCCTCCCGTTGCTGCAGGACTACATCTCCCATAATGCTCTTTCAGCTAAGGGGTTGGCTCTGGAGGGCTGCAGGTTGGAAGTCCCTGCTCTACAATAATACAAAAAAAAATGTTTAGCCCAGAAGCTGGTCCTGTCTCCACATAGAATAGAAAGGTTATAGCCAGGTTGCTGCAACATATATACAACATCTGTATTACCCCTGTTTGCCTTATCACATCTTAAAAGTTTAAAGAACGTCTGCCATAAATACCGTATTGGTATAGCGCCCGACGCCCGAGACATCGTGCAGACGTGCCAGCAGCGGATGTTGTTTACGCGCGCATCGCCGCAGCCGGTGAGCGTCCGCACGATGCATTTTACCTCTGCCCCCCCCCCGACTTACCAGAGCAGACTCCGGGGTGGGACATCTAGGCAATACGCGTATACAACTTCCGGTGCCGGCACTTCCTGTGAGTGCCGGCACCGGGAGTTGTATACGCGTACTGCGTAGATGTCCCCCGCCGGCCCCGCAAGACACCCCGGAGTCTGCTCTGGTAAGTCGGGGGGGGGAGGACAGAGTGGCAGCATATCTATTACAAAACTTTTTCTTTAAAAAAGCACCAAACTTTTAGGGTGTGGCCTATATTCGGGTGCGGCCTATATCCGAGCCAAAACGGTATATGCAAATAGGTGTTTTTTGGGTTCTCTTTTAAAACATCTTTTTAACATATCTACCTTCTTTTGTACTTCTGAAGATGAGAATGAAGTGAATGACGGTGGCGTTCAAACCGTGGTGGAAAAGCTGGCAGAACAGTTCTGCAACACAAATTATTATGAGGAAACTAAAGCCGAGCTGGAGAAACTCTCTCAAGGAGAAAAAATCAAGACCAATTTCTTTTCCAGGCAAATCACATACAACACCTCCTTCTTCCACCAGCTGAAGTGGGTCTCAAAGAGGTCATTCAAAAACCTTTTGGGTAATCCTCAAGCATCCATTGCCCAGGTACAGTGATATAATATATTGCTGGGTACCAAAATATTAGTTTGTTATATCCCTTGATTAGTATCAGAATACATTTTGTTGTATGTTCATAGACTAATACACATATGATTTCAAACACGGAGTGGCCCCTTGTTCAGATTTAGGTTCTTCTGTGATGCTGTATCTTACCCTCTGAATGTTGCTCCACGGAAAAAGTACCACAATCGTCTTTGTACGTTCTCTGTGAGCAATGTTGTGTGTTTTGCCTAAAATTATTTAGCAAAATGGAAATAGTTGTATTTGCCCAAGTGAAAATAGAGCCTTTAATGGGGATATCTTTTATTGGACCAACATAGGACATGTCTAATAAGCTTACGTGAAAGATCTCTTCCTCAGATGGAAAATATCACCTTTAACTAAATACTTTTTTATATATATATATAGCGGTTTTGATGGTTTTCATACACTTTTATTATCATTTTATTGGAAACCTGGCCTCTGATATAGCTTTCCTAAAAACTGTTCCGTTTGAGTTTGACCTTGTGACAGGCATTAGCTCTCACGGCTTTTGCAGCATTGCAGTAATAATTGTCTTGACGTTTTTTGTATGTGTGTGTGCGCCCTTCGGGCTTTCATGTTCCGAACCCTCATTAGCCCCGGATTTCAAACGCTTTGTGCATTGGTACACAGTTCGTTAAACTGTTTTCACTCAGGCAACTTAAATTGGTTTTGATATGATCCTTGTTTTCCACCACAGATGGCTTACTAGCTGTATAATCTGTGCCCCTTGATCTCTTTGGCGGGTTCTTAGTAATACAGTACCACTTATCCAAGGCTTTAAAGAATTAATGGCTAATGCATCTTTACCGCTTACAATTAAGAGATCGGCCTGATACCAATCATTTAAAAATGTTTCAGCCACCTTTGTACCGTAGAATGGGCCTGAAAGGTCTCTTAATCTCCTAATCTGATTCATAGGTCCTGTGGATTATTGGCACTGGATCACATATGGACAATGTGATGTTGTGAGAGAAATTTCCTGAAATGTTTAAAAGATTCTTAAGACTTGGCAAAGGATTGTTTCCAAAATATTAGATTTACTTGCTTAAGCGGTAGCTTACTAGAACAAACCAGAAATTAAGTGAAACACCATGAAGTTTTTCTTGCCTTGTGTGCTTTAATATGAAATGAGAATCTTAATACCAACTGAAAATAAATGCATAGCCATGTTGGCTGCCATTAAAAAAAAAACCCACAAAAACCCTCTGTGGAAGATCATGGGAGCTGAGAAAATTCATAGTGTTAGTGGCGAACATATATCTCTGCAAGAAACAAAGGGTTTTTTATTTTTCCTATTTTATTTACGGAGGGTTATGTTGTCTCTCGCAGGTCATGGTGTCCCTTGTGCTGGCTCTAATTGTGGGGGCCATTTTCTTTGGTGTGAAAGATGATAGCAGTGGCATTCAGAACAGGTGGGTAACACATTGTGCTTTAGCAGTACTAATGGCTAGACATTTGCAGCAGCAAACGTATATATGCTTGTTGTTTCAAGAGCAGGGCTGAGCCTAGGTGCAAGAACGCCTGGGTGCAAGAATGTTTTTTTGGTGCTCTCATGTGGGTGTGGCTGTATTTAACACACATAAGAAATCTAACTTCACCCGTTTTCTATGGCAACCACTTCACCTCTATGGGCCACCCACTCCTCACAGTACAATCTTTGCCCTCAAACAGCTTGTCGGTGCCATCTTTGCCCCTCAAAAAATCCGATTTTTAAGAAGGCCGATTCAGCCAGCACAGACGTAACCCCTCTTGCTGTGCTCTTTGCCCTGATGTGCCCCTAGTATTCAGAGCGCCCTTGTGTGGTATACCCTGTCCACCGACCTAGGCTCGGCTCTGTCCAAGGGAATCCCAGGAGATGTTTACGGTAAACCCTTTGTACTTTAGTACCAGCCAACACTCTCTAATGTGTCATGTTTAAGTAAGACCGTTGTAAAGGGTTATGTGTGATTTACATGCATTATAAAACAGGCCTGTTGTGTACAAGTACTACTTTTCTGTAAACTGTGTAACTTACAAATGTCTGCTTTTGTTTCCTCAGAGTGGGATCTTTATTCTTCATAACCACAAACCAGTGTTTTAGCAGTGTGTCCTCAATTGAGCTCTTCATTGTGGAGAAAAAGATATTCATGTGAGTAGCTTTGTTGTGGTTAAAATTCTGTGCAAAATGAGCAGTCTTATACTTGTGCTTGTGTTTGTAAATGGTTAAATGCGCTGTTTCACTTTCTCTGTTGAACTCAACACTTTTACAACTAAAATGTCCTGTTAGTGAGTCGTAGCACTGCTGAATGACCAGACCCTTTCTAGAAATAAGTTATTGATTTACATATAGAACCGTCGTATTCCATAGTGCTGTACATTTGGATAATCAATAAGAATATTGCTGCATTCCCAGTTTTTCCAAGGAAAAATTGTCATGTGACACTAAAGCAGGCATCGAGTTTCATAGAAATGTAAAAGGCTTCTGTATTGTTCTCATGCGACTAAACCTTAGCATGAGGAAAGAATAAAATGATAGATCTGCCGAGATATATTCATACCTGGGAACTTTCTAAAGTGAGCTGGGATTCATTGAAATATTAACCCTTCAATAGCCCATCATGCTGATTGTATGTAGTGACACACCAAATGTGTTAACCAAATGGCTCCAATACTGGTCCTCATAGAAACCTTGTTTAAAGATACACTTAATAAGTCACCTGCATTCATTCAGGGATATCAACCATAACATACTGTTTGACCCTGGGAATGCATATATTTGCTTAGCATACTAGATATTCAATTTTATGTTTTTAGTATAGGTGAAAGTGTACCTTTTTTAAATGGGACGGTCACTCTAGTGGCCCTGGTTTAACAGTTCTTTACCAGGCTGTAATATAATGACGTCTTGCAAGACTTAAGTAGGGTCATGGCCATTTATCCAAAGAGTAAGACAAGCTAAATTATAAAATACCTAAGAATTTAATATTTTGCCTAGCTTTTTTAGATCCAGCAGGGACAGTATTTGATATGTATTTAGTTATTGAATTAGGAAAATGTAGTGTTGCCGGATAACTTCTTGAAATTAAGGGCACATCTGATAAAAATTTGCAAAAGCTGAACAGAAACCACAAGACTCTACTTATCCGGTGCAACCCTAAATGGCAGAACAGGGCATAGACTTTACGTTTATTTATTTTTCCTTACTTTCGTTACAGACATGAATACATCAGTGGGTATTACAGATTGTCGGCGTACTTTTTCTCGAAGCTGATGGCAGAACTCATCCCTATGAGAACATTACCCAGTATAATATTCACTTGTATTATCTATTTTATGATTGGTAAGTATATTGCGTATAAAACTCAAAATATCAGAAAGCGAATGTTTAGTGAATATTTACCAGAATAGAGTAGTCTTCACAGTGCTGCCCTTTATGTATAATTGTACTTCTGTTTTCTCTACACTCCTATTTCGAACAATAGGTCAGTTCACAAAATGATTAGGTAAATTGGGATGTAGAACAAGGGATGTATTTAAAATATTTTAAAATAAGTGTTTACAAGACACATAATTAGATATTAATCTATGCCTTACCTAAAGCTGTTCCACATTAATTTCAATTGGCATTTTGCTATTTTTGCTTTGGGCAGGATTTCAGTTAATTAATAATATATAATAAAAATAAATATAAATAAATTATATATATATATATATATAGCTTTGAGAACCTAAATGCAGTGAAAAGTGGCACCAAGTATTTTTTTTTTCATGCAAAACATTGTTGTCAAATTCACAGATGTGTATGTGTTGGAAATAATATTGCGTAGGTCCTCAGTTCAGGACATTATTTGCCCAGGTGCCACAATGCATATGGAAAGTTTGTTAGGAAGTATAGTGTGGAAAAGGATTTTTCTTTTTAGTGGTCAGTACAGTTAACTTCATGTATTCATATATCCGTGCAAAATAATTGTTATTGTATTCTTTTTTTAAGGATTTAAACCGACAGCAGGTGCTTTCTTCACCATGATGTTTACGCTGATGATGCTATCTTATACAGCCACAGCCATGGCACTGGCTATAGCAGCTGGTCAGGACGTTGTTGCGGTTGCCAATCTTCTCATGACTATTTCCTTCGTCTTCATGATCGTGAGTTGTTTTTTTCCATCTATGAGTGCAATAAAATGCTAGGCCGATAGATTCTTAACCAACATGGGATACGGGGATACCCGGGGTTTGCCCTGGAGTCTCTGGGTGAGGAAATGTTTTTTTGGGTCTTCAGGACAGCTTTTTTTTTTTTTTTTTTGCTTTGGACAACACCCAAACCACATCCCTCCCAGTGCCTATGAATAAAATTATTCAGAAAGTAATGTATATTTTTTTCCACATTTCAGATATTCTCAGGATTATTGGTGAATTTGACCTCTATCATGGCTTGGCTTTCCTGGCTCAAATACTTCAGTATACCTCGTTATGGTTTAACCGTAAGTCTTAAATCACAATCTTATTTTGTGACACTGATGTCGCATAATGGAAAATATGATAACAAGAATACATTCTCTACCAATAAATATTTGGGATTTGCATTTTAATCCACATCTTGGTGGATTATGGGCATGTTTTCTTCTTGCGAAGAAGCCAGAGATCCAGTGATTCTTAAGAAAAGGGTTTGTGACCAGTGGAATAGTCCAATCCCAAACTTCGCACCAGAATCCATCATCAGGTGCTTGTATACTCCAGCGAGAAATGAATGTAATGGCTTTCAGCCCCAGGATCCCTGAGTGTATTACTCACCCCCTACTTTAATAGATTTTAATAATTACATTTTTCCTACAAACATATTTTGTTCATACTATGGATTACAGACAATCTCTAGATGATTTGTTGATGATGAATATTTGGCAAGTGCATTGCATGTTAATGTTTCACAACCATTTGTCTTTACAGGCTCTTCAAGTAAATGAATTCACCTCCCTGAACTTCTGTTCCTCTAATTCAAATTCTACTACTGCTCAGCCAAGTACCAACTGTACAAGTCCCAGCCCTTTCACCACGTATGTATTTTTAGGATTATATAACATAACACTCGTAAGCTTCTGTATGTTTACCACCTGAATACTTAAACATCCTTATTTGGCTTATTAATTGAAATGTTGTATTTCCACAATACTTCTTTGTTACACGTTGTATTGTGTTTTCAAATCCCCACCCCCCAATTGCTTTTAACCCCTTGAGTCCCCTATGGACGTACTGGCACGTCCTGCCCTTCTTGCAGCGGCAGGGACAGTTTGTGGGGACTTGCATAGAGATCACAGTGTGATCGATGCAGGGAGGAGAGTGAGAAACCATGTTTTTCACTCTTCTCCCATGCTAAGAAAAAATGAAACGAAGAAAAACAAATGTTAGTGATTAAAAAAAAAAAAAAAAGGTATTTCTGGGTTTTTGTGTTATATCTTTTCTAAATCTGTCAAAAGGAATGATTAATTGTTTAATGGTGTACTGTGCAAATTGAAAAACAGCATACATGTTCCACAGTATCCCTCCCATGCATTTGATGACTGGTCTGTCCCCTTTAAACCTTTGAGTGGAAAGGTGTATGGGGCATTATTCCCTGAGTGAGGCAAGGCTGATTCTTGTAGTTTTGCTATTCTTGGATTTAGGTGAAAAAGTTTATAAATTGTCCCTGTCCACATGTCCTAGCTAAAGCCCTTTCAGGCGATGTCTTTGGCTGAACACATCTCCCTGCACGGGGTATACTCTCCTCCAGTTAGCTCCATTAAAGGCTGCGGTGAACTCTATGTGCAACTATTCTGTGCGCATGTGTGGAAAGTGTTGCCATTCATTTTAATGGGAGCACTTTGCTGCCACTTATTGACTGCTTCAAGCAACCAGTGATCAGGACAGATCAAGGATCAGGAAGACTGCTTAATATTTCTTTCTGATTTTAAGGTTAGAGGTCAGCACCCTCGAGTTAAAGAAAACCCTAGCCTTGGCTCATTGAGCATTGTTCTCTATAAAACAGTGCCTGTTCTATAGAGAACATCCTCAAGCATGTCCAAGCAGACGTGCGCAAGGGCCCAAACCGTAACGTGAGTTGACCAGGCTCCGGCTGGTCAGCATTCTTTCAGCATTTGTAATGACATAAATGGAGTAGTTACATGAGTTTCAAACAAATCTTATTTATCCTTTTTTTCTTTTCTTCAGATGCACCGGAGAAGAATATTTATCCCAACAAGGCATAGATTACAGCGCTTGGGGCTTGTGGCAGAACAATTTGGCTTTGGCTTGCATGACCATAATATTCCTAACAATCGCTTACCTGAAATTGTATTTTATGAAGAAGCTCACCTAAAGTAAAAATCCACCTCAAGATACTTGGTGCAGACAATTCAAACTGAGCACTTCATATATTGCCTTGGATATGTAAATATGTCTATAAACGTTAAGGCAATAATATGCGACCTGATCTGTTGTTTGAGACGTGTGTAATATTTCTGTTCATTTCTTTTAGTGCTATTTTTTTTAGCATGTGTTCTTACGAGTTTCAGTATTGACAGTCAAATATCAATGGTGCCTTTTTATGCAGAACTGTGAACATTCTGTAGCCTTAGCGCGCAGTACTGTAAGCTACTTCCAATTGCACAACTTCTCATTACAGACTATGCATACATAACTGTATTTTTAATCTGGACCTTGTTTGTTTCTGTAGTATTTTTCTACAATAATGTAAATTCACTAACATTATTTATGGCTACTTTTAATTATAATTTTTATAGTTTATTTGTTCATTTTTTGCATTTGTGTTAAATTGTCTTTTTTGTTCTTGTAACATGAACATTTTGACTAATAATGACAACGCTACTACTAAGAATAACATTATGTAAATGGTTTCTAGTTAAGAAAATGAACGTTATCCAAATGACAATGTGCCACACTGTTGATTTGTAAAACGTAAAACAAACAAACAAAAAAGTAAATAAAAGAGTTATAGTATGACAAATGGAATGGGTGTCTTACATCCCTGCATTCAAGGAGATCAGCTACGGTGGAACCGCTCAACTACCACCCGGTATTTCCAATTACATTCGCAAGACTTCTTTAACTCCTTAACAAACCAACGCCATACTATTACACCATTAAATCCTTAAAAGGTAATTGTCAAGTAGAAACCAAGGAAGGAGAAACTGATATTAAAATATATTCTAAAGACTGACCTTGGGATTGTACCTCTGTCACCATTCTACAAAGACCTCAATCTGTACTCAACCTCTGATCTGGCCCACAAGAAATACATTATATTAAAAAAATAGATTATATAACATAAACCCCCTCTAATTCTAAAAACTACAGTGTATCATGTAAGGATACATTAATTCCTTCAGAACAGAACACACCAGTCAGCCCAGACCTCATCTCTTTCTTGACCTATCCACGGAAAGCATATCATCCACTTTGAAAATCTGAAAACAATTAAGGGCCAGATGTGATCCAAGTATTTTCTGTGATTTTTCTCCCCCCCACGCTTTAACATTTGCCTGGGTGACTGTTAGGCGAACTAATACACCATTTGTAATGGGATACACAGAATTCACAGCCCTTCCGTGGACAACATTGTGCTGTAATGGAGTGCTATGACAACATACTAGAGACACCTTTATTAAGGAGAGATTGAGACGTGAGACTTTATTAAAGTGCTTGGTATTACAAATTAGCTTGTTCTAGAATCTAGATCACAAGAATTAGGACAGACATACAAAATCACATACACTTCCAAAATACTGCATTGTGTGATTTTACAAGAGTATAAAGCTTTAATAGCGTAAAAATACTAGGATATAAAAATGTATGAAAACTCATCAGTTAGGACACTCAAGGAGTACAATCTTACAACTTACACGGATATCCATGAAACTTTAAGCACTTCAAAATGAAGTTTGTTTACAATACAAAACCGTAACGACACGTTACAGATTTACAGTTTTTGTATGTCAAATATTTTTACACACAATCACCTATAATTAATGGGGTGAAACACCGCCGCAGCATATCCACTCTGCAAACCTGGGGATATTCAGGAAAATTTTTTTATGTAATTTATTATACACACACCCTTTTTTTGGCCTGTTTGCTGCTAGACAAGTGTAAAACTGAGTTTATGTAGGAAAATTAATGAGGAGCGAGCTGATTTCATGAAACATTAACACTTGATATTTCATAGTCAGAAAAAGCATATATAGCCAAAATAACAGCTGGTGCGAGTGAAGGATGTGCTTTTACAGTATAACAAAAAAAATCAGGACAATCTAGTACCCAAAACATTTTTTTTTGAAATTAATATTTTGCATGGAGTCTAACTTTTTTTTACAGCATGTAAATGGATGCGAGTATACTTTCATTATTGCAGTTCTGCTGTCTGAGATAACTCTACCCCGGGTTTGATAAAAGCCATCCACCAGCAGGACAATAGGGTATACAGAGGCTGGGGCCAAATGAGGTAGGATCAATAGAGCAAGTTGCGACTGTTCCTAGCTCCATTAAAACCAACCATTCACCAATATTTACACAAGATTCTTAATGAATCAACCTTATGCATTGTTGATCTGCATTATACTGCATTGTAATACCTTTTAAATCCAAATGAAACATATTTGGATTTAAAAGGTATTAGGTTTTGTTCATTTTAAGAACCATGTGATCAGAATGATGGCTGATATCATCTATGGGACAGACCAGTTAACAATAGTACCTCTACCCACTCTATATGTTAAATATATAGTCATTAAGTAACGTAGATATACTGCACAACACTACAGCTGCCACTTGATCATGTATCTGCAGACAGGTACTGTGTTAGGTGCTTCCAGCCGTATTTTTTCTAATCCTTACAATCTTTTGTAAATTGGGTCATGATCTGCAGTAGAAAGACATTTTCACTGCCGTCCTCTTGAACATCGATGTAAGTTATGATCTGAACGACGAGCAGGTGAATCACTGGGGTAAGAGGATATACAATGATGTGACAGACTTTCAAATTTGTATTAGTGAACGAGAAATCTGCATCAGGATTGTGCCTTAACGTTTGCAGACCCCTGTAGCATTCTTCATTGTTACAGCTGACTGTTTCCAGCAACGACACCCCCACCTCCCCCATCCGCTCCCTCGGTGGACTGCGAGGAGGAAGGACGTGAGCTCCTGGGGCGAGACGGAGCATTGATTCCACTGGGTGTGCCCAGGCGTTGACTCATTTGGGAAGCCGCGTCATCCGATTCCCACCGCTCCAGCTCCTCCCTCACCAGTCTCTCCATTTGTTCTCTGTGGATTTCAGTGTCACGGCCCAGTCTCTCATCCTGAAATAAGAAAATATGTCTAAAAACAGCAGAGGTATTATTAAACACTCATGTACAGACACCAGACAAGCCAGAAGGCTTGTTTTTCCCTCAGAGATCTCATGATGCTTTAACAACCACAAGGGATTCTGGGTAGGCACATTCTAAAAACAGCAAAAGATTAAATCCCCCCCCCCCAGATTTTCCACAAATTAGGTGCCACTGATAAACACACCCCTAGCGACATCCACTGGGTAGAATAATATTCCACATGCATAGGTTTTTAATTGCATACTACATTCAGGGCATACTTATTTATTCTGTGTAAATTTAAAGGTTACAAAAGATTAAGAGGACTCAATCCAACACAGGAAAGGTGTGATCCCATTTTACTTCAACATTTAGAAGAAAACTTTTTTAATGAAAAGAATATTCATAACCTCCCAATCAGTCATTTGAAGACAATGAAATGAAAGTTAAATTCATACCTCTGTGACTCCATCAAGAAGCCTTCCCAAGAGATCTCTCCGCTTCAACTTTGCCCTTTCCATGGCTTCCAATTTGACGATCACAGCATCTATTTTGGACACAATGCTGCCAATGGAATGCTCCATGCGATCCACTCTCCTCACCAGACTGTAGAGAAAAAGAAAAGCGTATGTTGCTTTGACTGATCAAGAATTCTATATCATCGTCTTTTATTTATATAGCGCCAACTATAGAGCAAAATGTTTTTTTAAAAAACAAAAGCACATTAAAAGGGTATGAAAAAAACTGGAACTGACAGGCTAAGACAAACTGATACATTAGGTAAATAGGGCCTTGCTAAAAAGCTTATCCATTTCCCAAAAAAATAGGGCTGCAACTAACGATTATTTTAATAATCGATTAGTTGGCTGATAATTTTTTCGATTAATCAATTAATCAGATAAAAAAATGCAATTTTTTTTTAAATTTAAAATAATGTAATAAAAAAGTTAAAATACACACTTATCTCTTTATCACAATGGCATTTCTCTATTCACCTTCTTATTTTACTGACATAATAAAACCTACAAGAACCCAAACAGTGTTTCTCAAACTAGGTTTTAATACAAAGTTATTAGTAAATATTAATTCATATGTTAACTATTTTTCATATTTAATAAAAAAACTGAGAAAAAAGCCTTGTTTATATTTTCTTTTATTTACCAAACTGCCCCCCGTTATGCACATCTGACCCCCAGCTTGCCACTCTGCCCCCTAGATATGCCTTATACCTTTTATATGCCAGAGATTCCACTGTGCCCCCTAATATGC
>VKOC01004541.1:0-24364 GCA_009364415.1 Spea multiplicata
GATGGGAGTGATGTGTGATAGGTGTGATGGGATTGATGTGTGATAGTTGGGATGGAAGTGATGTGTTTGCTGAGAGTGATGTGTGTGATGTCAGAGGCGGGCAGGCTGGGCAGTGAAGACAGACAGGATTTAAGGGCCCCACTGAAATGTTACCAATAAGAAAATACAGCAAAACGGTGTTTTATTTTGAAAAAGGAATTAGCTTATTGAAGATGCGTTTCGTATTAATGATGCGGAAGAGCACCTTTAAAATCACCGCAGACAGTGTACAAAAATAATAAAAAAAAAGAAAAGAGAACTCAGGTCCATCTTTATTAGAGAGCTCAGCGATGAGTTGGATAAATCGCCATGGAAACTGAAAGCAGCGACTAAATGTGAACTGACCCTTTTGTGAAAAAAAAGGGCATTGAGGGCTACAAACTTTCTCCGCCGCGGGTGGGTACCAAAGAAAAAAAAAATCTATATTTTTCTATTTTATTTGTTTTTACATAAAGGTGAAAGAAGGAGTGGCGTGCTGTGTGCAGGGTGATAATAAACCTACCCTTTATTTTTAACCCTTGTCTGGCGGACCGCCTGCGGACATTAAAGGGGTTAATGAACAATCAGTCAATTATAAACTCTTAACCTGTGTTAATTTTTTTCCCTGCCCCCTATTGTAACAGCGCTGCAGTATCTGTTGGCGCTATATAATTTTCATTTAAGTTTTTGTTTTGTTTTTAACACAAGGGGAACATTTTAGGCGCAGTCCGTAGGCAAGTTACCGGTCGGCAACGAGGCGCTGGAAAACATGAAATACATAATTACGCACCAATTAAAACCGTCTGTATAACGCGAATAATTGCAATACCCCGCATTTATCTCGGTCTAAGTGGCGGCGGCGGCTGCGAACGAACGCACGGTGATTGAAGCCGCCATTGTACGCGCGGCATCGCAATGCGGTCCTCGGAACCTTAATCGAGGCTCCCGTTTGTGCACTAAAAGCATTTATCATAATTAGGAATCTGCCCAACTGGAAGGTCTCGAAGCATGTAACAAAGCCCACGGCATCGCACCCATATGGGGCATTAACTGGCTGCCGAGCCGGCGGCCAGATGGGAGGCTCGCTGTAATAACGTGATTGATGGAGATAACAATGTTTTATCTAACCCCAATTTTTGCTTTTTTTTATATATAAAATGTATGAAGTCCTCCCATTTGTGAAACAGAGAAAAATTGACATCCAGAGTCCCGATCCGGGAAATAACCTACAATCAGACAAAAGCCGCCGCGTATCGCTTTTGTTATGCAAAATACGCGGCTTTAATTAAATCACCCGGCACTAACGAATTGATGATCGTTTACTGAAATTTTCATAAAAACATGCGCGCCGACGTCGGAAATCGCGATGGTGATTATGCGTTGGTGGAACGTTTCCATGAAGCTTTTTTTTTTTTTCTCTCTCTCTTCTTCTTCTTCTTCTTTTTAAATAACTCATTAACCCTTCTGAAACCAGGACGATCAGCAAAAGCGTTTGTTTGGAGGATAAAAAAGTTCTCCTTTTGGTCGACGTATTTAAAGATTAAAAAGATTTGCCAAATAAAACGTCATCATGTCTTTAGAAAAATTGATATTCCGGAATAGTCAGCAATTAAAAAAAATAAAAATTTTAAATATGAAAACATTATCAATGTTTATTTCAGAATTTTGCACAAACAACAATTCACTATTATATATTTTTTAATTTTCACTTAACAATTCCCTAGCCACTAAAGGATTCAGTGCACCGTCCGCTAAAAAGAATGCAGGAGAGAACAGGAAGCGGCTTACAAACTTCCTGCTTGGGCTGCACGCAGGGAAAAACAGGAAGTGTCTTCAAACTTCTTGCTTGGCTGACGCAGGAGAGAACAGAAAGCGGCTAACAACTTCCGCTTTGAGCTGAGTGCAGGGAGAGACAGGAAGCGGCATACGACTTCTTGCTTGGGCTGACGCAGGGAAAAAACAGGAAGCGGCTTACAACTTCCTGCTTGAGCTGACGCAGGGAGAGAACAGGAAGCAGCTTACAACTTCTTGCTTGGGCTGACGCAGGGAGAAAACAGGAAGTGTCTTACAACTTCTTGCTTGGGCTGACGCAGGGAGAGAACAGGAAGTGGCTAACAACTTCCTGGTTGGGCTGGCGGGAGGTTTCCGATGTCGCCTGCACTGAGGGATTATGGGGAATGGAGGGAGAAGAGCAGCCAAGGCCTGTGCTGTTCAACCTGCCATTCACCCTAAGATACAAGGATTGGGGTAAAAACTCAGGGGCAAATCCAGACAGTTGTCAGGTATGATTAATAAGGTGTTTTTTGGGTTTCTTTTGCTTTTTTTTTGCATTGTTTATGCGATAATCTCCTCGCCAACTCCTCAGCCACTTCTGATTCTGTCCACACCAACAATATTTTATTTATTTCATGTGTTTTTTTCCCGGTTACCGCTCCTTGGTGCCCACATGGGTCGGGCTGAGTTGGCAGCGCCCAGCGCAGTAATTACCGCCGTACAATCGCGGTGACGATACGACCGTTGGCAGAGACGGTCGATGCAGCAGATGATGGCGACACTAAAGCAATAAACACCTTATTCAGTAATCCTTGTTTTATTGGAATTAAAGAAGGGAAAAAAAGCCTTCACCCACAAATTGGCTTAATAAAAAAAAAAAAAAAGCTTTTCAACGCTTTTTTATTTCCGTTTCGCGGTCTCGGCGCCGTCTCATGAAAGAGGAAGGGACTTAGTTGCCGTCCTCCCCCGTCAACTTTATTTAGAATAAGGTATTGGGCATTAGTCTCCGCCGTTCCCCGCAATGACAGACAGTAATTTACCGTTTTATTGTGATTCACTAAGTCGGACACAAGCACATATTACCTGTCATGCCGTGTTCATCATACACCGTAGAGAGACAAGTATTGCTTGTCAAATCGCTCTCCCTCTGTAATTGGAGCACCTACGTACAGCCAGGGGGGGGGACGCCGCGTGCGTGGCTTGTTTAACCCCTGCTGGGCCAGGCCGGTCCCTCGACGCACTGTGTTTCAAAATATTAATTTGTGTAAATCAAATGTATTCTTTTTTTTGCTAAATTTCCTCCTTTTTCTTTTGGTTACAACTTATGAACGCGTTACAAAGTGACTTAAATAGTCTTGGTGAAGCCGCAACCCCTAAAGCAAGCAATGGCCATTTTTGGAATGTTGCTATATACCGCATGTAATAATAATAATAATACAAATATTAACAAAAATAATAACAGTAATAATAATATTATTATATTATAATATAATAATATAATATTATATATAATATTACAAATAATAACAACAATAATACTAAATTAATAATAACAATAATTACAATAATAATAAAGATAATAATAATAATAGTAACCATATTAATAATATCTCTGTAACATGTTGGAGGAGAAAGTTTAGAAAAGGAGGCCATAATCTAAAACTATAGGGTCAGAATCTTAGATGGAGGGAAGTTTTAGTTTACTGAGAGGGCTAGCAGACAAGTGGAAAAGCCGCCCAGCCGACATGGTAGAGGATGGCAGACTAGATGGGCCGAATGGGGCTGATCTGCCGGCAGATTGTGGGTTTCTATGATACTCGCACAGAGATGGCATTTAAATGGAATGTTCCGTGATTGGGATGTGATTGTAATATATTCATCAGTTTTCTTAGTAATTCTTGACATAATATATTATTTACGCATTTTGGTTTCTAGAATTCTCTGTCTCCTGGTAACACTTCGGATGGCGCTGAAGTATCTTTCCTAATTAGCGATGGCTTCCAGGTTCCTGACAAATAAGCAGGGGATCGGACAGCCAGGCTCGGAGTTAATGAGATACTCATGAGATTCGGAACCTAAAAAGAATCTCCGTGCCATGACCTAATGTCAGTCAAAGCCACAGTTCACCCCCAACAGTTCTGATAGAACCCTGCGATACCCTCATACCCAGCAAACATTCTGACCTCCTAGAAAAGAGGGCCAGGGGAGGAGAGGGACATCGGTGGAGGAAAGAGGGACATCAGGGCAAGGAAAGAGGGACATCGGTGGAGGAAAGAGGGACTTCAGTGGGAGGAAAGAGGGACATCAGGAGGAAAGAGGGACATCAGGGCGAGGAAAGAGAGACATCAGGGAGAAGAGGGACATCTGGAAAGAAAGAGGGACATCAGGCAAGGAAAGAGGGACATCGGGGGAGGAAAGAGGGACTTCAGTGGGAGGAAAGAGGGACATCGGGAGGAAAGAGGGACATCAGGGCGAGGAAAGAGAAACATCAGGGGGAGGAAAGAGGCACAGAGAAACCCAGTTTTAATTGTTGACCGATCTTAAAAAAAAGAGAATGTTAATGTTTATGTCGATTGAAAGTTATATTTTTAATTCTACTTGATAGAGTGACAAAATTGGGACTGTCCCATGCAAAGCAAGAGAGTTTTCTTTTCTCCATAGATACTCTACATGGTCATACCAGGTTTGATCCAGAACCTCCAGGTGATGCCCTGATTCCCCGGGGTCAGGTTCTCCTCACGCACTACACATGGCTAGTTTCACCCCTGTGTGCGGCTAGCCCTTCCACCTTCACAATGCATGGGATAGACATACGGCTTCTGAATCTAAGACGAGACCAACGACTGATTAAGGTTTGAGTCTTTACAGCAGGAGAAACGGTCGACTAGAAGGGGGCCGGATGGGGCCGATCTATCGGCAGATTTTCTGTTAAAATTTTAAATACAGAGACAATTTAAAAGGGCGGACATATTCAATCTCATTCTTTATATGAGTCTCCGAAGGCATGTATGGGGTAGTTGGTCATTCGCTGTATCTGCTAACCTCGGGATGTTGGAAATGGTTACAAAATGCCGCTTCGTCAGAATTAGTGTTTACGGGACAAGCAGCGACAGGCCGCTGTTTTATTCGAGTGCCATAGAACCGAAATAGAAATCGACTCCATTGTTGGTATTCCCGGAGGACGTTTATTAAATGACACATCGCTGCGTAAAAATAAACTCTGATTGTTCCAAAAGTTCTGTTTATTAACCTGTCGTGTTCTGTCTGGCTAACGTGCATCATGGAATTGTTAGCTACAAACTATAAATATATACCGTGGACATATTTATGAATATGTGAACCAAATTGCTTTCTTAAATTTGGTAATTAGCTCCAAAATGCATCCACATAATAAATCTGCCCCCTTTCCTTTTTTAAACAAGAGGGTTATACTTTATAAAATAGTAACCCTACAATTTCATCCAGAGAAAGACATAAAAAAGCTATTCTGTTTGATTTGCTCCCAAAGGGATAAACAGAGTTTTTATTGGCCGTGAAAGCAATCATATTTTTTCCTGGATCAATGTTATCTCTCCCAAACATCGTCATTTTAACCCTTGGTAGTTTTTATTTTAAAATTAAAAATCCAGCTTTGTTTAATGTTACTTACAATCTCCTAAAACAGCTAAATTTGGCAGTGGATTCATCATCTTAACTGCCTAGACTGCAAATATATATATAATATATATATTGTTTTTTTAATATATATTATATTAATTTATATATTATATATATATACTGTTATATTATTATTTTTTATATATCATTTTTTATATATACAGTATATTATTTATATATATATTATTTATGTATATTATTATTTATATATAGTATATTTATTTATATATATTTATATTATTATATATAATATATATATATATTATAATATATTAGGGCTGTGTAAGATCATGAAATGAAGAGCGATAACAACGCCTGGGAAATTACGGAGCCTCCGAGGCAGTTTTAAACCCAAGACCACACCCACATCCTGCCTAGGCTCCACCCACATCCTACTCCATTCATTAAAACTAGCTTTTAACGAATGCAGCTGTGGCTAGCCCCTTTAAATCAGGCATTGGTTTCCTGCTACCTATTTGGAGCAGGAGAGGGAGGGTTCGTGGGGGGCCGCTAGTTATAATTCTAAAAATATAACGGAATGTGGCAGAATTCAGTAATTCCAAAAACATCAGGAGAGATGTGTCTTCGTAGCTCCGTTCTAGCGCCAGACTGTTGCTCCTCACCCAACCAAGATATCACCTTCCAAGTATTATCGTTAAGGTCCACACGGAAGACCGACGAATAAAGGAAGTCAGCGTAGCGTGAAAATGCAACAAGCCTTATTTCTCCACCGTTCTATTTACCTCATCCCTAAAGCCTTAATCTTCCGTTTTTATTTATTTATTTATTTATTTTATACCCCTCATTTTCAAATCACGGATGAAGCCATCAAAGGAACATGATTAGAAAGGACCTCTCCTTAATAGAAATAAAGTTACGATTTAGGCTTGGCCGTCCGCCAAATATTCCCCGCGCAATCAAGCAGAGAAACGCATTTCACGAAGGGGAATCGTGAAGGTAGCATTGAAGAATCAGTTGCCATGGGAACAGACTTGTAAATACTTAACTGCAAACGCTAAGTGACACGTCGGCGCTCGCTCGGCGCGTCTGCTTTAAATGGATGATAAATCTGGTCCGGTCCCATGCTAATCAGGGCTGTGGATCCTCTCCTTACGGCACCTTGTGGGCTGCGGACCTGAACGTTAACGCTAATATTCTAAATAGTTTTATTTCCCGTAAAGTTATCATTTAGTAATAAAACATAAAGCACTGCCTGCATGTTATTATTATTATTTACTGATTTCTATAGCGCCATCATATTCTGCAGCGCTGTACAGTGTTCACAATATTTTCGTCCTAGGAGCTTTGATGCCCGGTTTCTTTTGGGCATCGTAGGCACTCACGTGAAGCACCGCCTACTTCCTGGGGGGGGGGTTGCACGCTGTCGGGGGGACAGAAGTTTAGGCTCGCCCTCTCCCTTCTGTAATCTCCTCCCACTTCTGGGACTAGCCCCGCCCTTATTTATGGTAAGCCACACCCTTTGCTAAATTATGCATGTGACCTTATGTGTCTACAATGGGTCGCTTTTAACAAATATCTGGATTTGCAGGATTTTTCCTCCCCATTCGGTTCTCTCTCCTCTCTTGATAAGTTGCTGATTGTTGTTGATTGGTTCAGACAGCCTCTGTAAGGGCTGGGTGGGGGGGCGTTCAAGACGGGATATCGATTAAATTATTCTGGGCTGATAAATAATGACAACTAAATATTAAAAAAATATTGCTAGAAAAAGCACAATATATATATATATATATTATTATTTTATATTAATTATTGCATTAATAATGTAATTATTCAATGGATTATTATTTTGGTTATGGTAAAAATTAATAATATGGCAACCGTTATTTCTAATGATTCCGGCATTGAAATTGTTTATTTCGATATAAATCGCTGTGAATATCCGTATCTTAGTTTGTTTTTTTTTTGCTCGCCCGTTCTTGAAAGAGATACAAATAAATACAATTATTATTTGCTTTGATGCATTCCCCGGCTCGTGCGAAAGTCGCCCCGGATCAATACGCGAAAGGACGGCGAGGTATTCCTCACCCCGCCAGCTCGTCTACAAATATTTAGAACCCGGCAAAAAAAAAAAAAAATGGCAAAATGCCTAGAATTCTGTTGACATTTTTCCGATTTCATTTAAATTGGTTACCGGTCATATTCCGAAACAATATTTGCTCTGTGTTATTATTTCTGAGCGAAGCGTGCGGAATTAGAGCTCCACCCACTGCACCAGATTGCAGGATTTGGGGAAGACGAAAGGTTAAATGGCTGAGGGTTTAAAACGGGGCAGATATCTAAATCAAAATTAAAAAAAAATGAGAAAAATCATATGAGTTTTATGATTTTATATGTACATTTTTATATCAATATATATATGCATGAAATTGTAGAATTATATAGAAATTATAATTACTTAAAAAGAGGCCATAATCTAATAATAGAGGATCAGAGGCTTAGATCTACTGTAAGGATATTTGATTTTACTGAGCGGGTGGTAGATAAGTGGAACAGCCTCCCAGCAGAAGTGGTAGAGGGTAATACAGTGAGGGTATTAAACATGCATGGGGTAGGCATACGGATCCTGAATCTAAGACGAGACCAACGACTGATTAAGGTTTGAGTTTTTACAGCAGAAGAAACATGAACATTGCATGTTTCTATGTTTAATTATAACATTTTAAAGCATTTTGTATGTGTGGCTGACTGTGGTGAGTGTGGTAGTGCGTTCAGTGTGGCTGGGAGGGGTATCTGTGCATAAGAGTGGTAGTGTTTCTGTGGTAGAGGTTGATCTGTGCGGCTGAGAGTGGTGTGTGTGGTAGAGGGTGATCTGTGCGCTGAGAGCGGTGGTGTTGTGGTATAGGGTGGATCTGTGGCGGATGAGAGTGGTGTGTGTGTGGTAGAGGGTGGATCTGTGGCGGATGGAAGTGGTGTGTGTGGGTAGAGGTGATCTGTGGGATGAGAGCGGTGTGTGTGGTAGTAGGGTGATCTGTGCGGCTGAGAGTGGTGTGTGTGGTAGAGGGTAATCTGTTGCGGCTGAGAGTGGTGTGTGTGGTAGAGGGTGATCTGGTGCGGCTGAGGCGGTGTGTGTGGTAACGAGGTGATCTGTGCGGACTGAGAGCGGTGGTTGTGGTAGAGGGCTGATCTGTGCGGCTGAGAGCGGTGTGTGTGGTAGAGGGTGACTTGTCGTGAGAGGGTGTGTGTGGTAGAGGGTGATCTGCTGCGGCTGAAGAGCGGTGTGTTGTGGTAGAGGGTGATTGTGCGGCTGCAGAGCGGTGTGTGTGGTACAGAGGGGTGATCTGTGCCGGCTGAGAGGTGTGTGTGGCTAGAGGGTGATCTGTGCAGCATGAGAGTGGTGTGTGGTGGTGATGGGTGATGCTGTGCGGCTTGAGAGCGGTGTGTGTGGTAGAGGGTGATCTGTGCGCGCTGAGAGCGGTGTGTGTGGTAGAGGGTGAATCTGTGCGGCTGAGAGCGGTGGTGTGTGGTAGAGGGTGATCTGTGGCGGCTGGAGGTGGGTGTGTGTTTGGTAGAGGGTGATCTGTGGCGGATGAGAGTGGTGTGTTGGGTAGAAGGGTGATCTGTGCGGATGAGAGTGGTGTGTGTGGTAGGGGTGATCTGTGCCGGCTGAGAGTGGTGTGTGTGGTGAGGGTGATTCTGTGCGGGCTGAGAGCGGTGTGTGTGGTAGGGGTGATTCTGTGCGGCGTGAAAGAGCGGTGTTGTGGTAGAGGGTGATCTTGGCGGCTGAGAGTGGTGTTTGTGGTAGGGGTGATCTGTCGCGGTTGAGAGTGTGTGTGTGGGTAAGAGGGTGAATCTGTGCGGATGAGAAGTGGTGTGTGTGGTTAGAGGGTGATCTGTGCGGCTGAGAGTGGTGGTTGTGGTAGAGGGTGATCTGTGCGGATGAGAGTGGGGTGTGTGTGTGGTAGAGGGTAGTATGTCTGGGTGTGTGGCTGATAGTGGTCTGTGTGGCTAAATGTGAATTTACTGCAAATTGGGACTATCCCATAAAAGTCGGGACTGGTGGCGACTGTTTGTTTGTGATTTATCATTCCACTTACTCGGACCACAGACCGTGGCTTCATATATATATAATCCCCGCAAAAAAAAAATCATAGTCATAAATTCCGCTGGTTTTCTTTCTAATGTAAAAAAATAAAGACATAAAGTAAAGGATGAAAGGAACGTAGGACTCCCGTGACCTCCCTCCCTAAAGAGCCGGGATCAAGAAGAATGATTTCCTTCAGATGAAGTGTACAGCGTGACTTCATCAAATGCTCCTTTCTTCTGGGGAGGACTTCTGTGCAGACGGGATTTCAATGAGACTTCTGTGGCTTCGCCCCGGCTTTGGTCCCGTTTTATCACAACTGCGAGTCCAAACCTTTACGCCCAGAAAGCGCCATGGCGGCTGGGAACAAAATCCGGACGCGCTATTTAGAAACGGACACGTTACCCGCGTGAGATTCCGCTAATTAGAAACAATTAACGGATTCTACTAATTCATCACACCTGTCAATCATTCCTTTCAAACGTTTTGTCCCAAAACGACCGGTTTCTGTATATTTACGGCCCTGATGTGTATGAGAAAAAAAAATCAGATACGTTGTATTGTTTGTCGATATGTTTCACACATACGCAACCTGTGATGATTAAAGGTGCTGTTCCACTAAACACTAATTACCCCCCTTACTAAGCTGACGCTGATATTAAGCCAACGTAGAAAAAAGATGTAAAGCTCAGAAATCTCTTGTTCAGGTGGAAATATCTGATGATTCCATCTGAAAATGAGACCTCTGAGGTCCGGAACGAATTATGTGTGTCTTTAACTAAGGAGTCTATTTTCTATTGGGCTCGTGTGGCTAGATCCATTTTTTTTTGTTAAGCAAATAAAATTAAGCAGATCTGTCATTTTTTTATTCTTTCCTCCGAATATTTAATCAAAAACAACACAGAAGCCTCATTGATTTTGGTGGATGCGCTTCTCCTGAACACTTACAATCTGTTAACCCCCGGTACTCAACCTATGTGGGCTGTAACATACTAACACATCCTCACTTTAACACACACCTTCTCTAACACACATCCACGCACACACACTACCACCGACCTTACACCTTGAGCCTGCGCAGGTAATGTCTGGTTACGTGGCTCTGCCGTACCCCATCTCCGTGAGCATGCCAGTCCTGCTTGGAAAGTTCAGACAGGTCTGGGGAGCAATTACCTACCCCCCCCCACACACACACTGTCTACCCCTGTTTGTGGGGTCCTAGCCTTCATTTAATGTTTGTGTTCTAATTCCACTTTTAACAAAATTTCAACGAAAATGAATGAATGCCGTGAAGGACTCTAAACATGCACAGGACAGGCACATGGCTCCTGCCCCTTCGGCCCCTGCGGCCCAGGCTCAAGGTGTAATGTGAATGGTGCAGTGTATGTATGTGTGTGTATGTCGATTTGTGTTAGCGTGTGTGTGTGTGGAGTCTTTACAGCAGGAAAAACGGGCAGACTAGACGGGGGGGCCGATTGGGGCCGATCTGCCTTACAGCAGACGTCTGTGTTTCTTCTTATCCGGTATCCTTCAGCAGCAGAAGGAGAAACCTAAAACATTTTTAAGCACGGTTTCTTTTCGTTAGCGTCCCTTTAAGGCTCGAAGAACTCAAGCTATTTTTTTTAATCTTCCAAATCAAAATCCACATTAGGTCCGTTCTCTCTTTCTCCTCTCTACAAAGAATGAGCCCACAATGGGACAAAAGATTTAAGAGCCAAAAAAAAAAAGCTTAAAACCTTAGGTTTTCTGCAATAAAAATGCTACCCTGGTGCCTAGCGGCTTAAGAAAGGTCTTTTTATCAATTCCCCTGCGCTGTTCATTGATTTTCCTCCCCAGCTTCCATCCTTATCTTTCTTTTCCTTCACATATCTTTCTAATTGATTCCTGATTACAGACTACACTGCTTACAAAATGTTATTTGTCAAGCGGAGAGGAGATATTCCTTCTGGAGTTCTGAACCTGCGCGGAAAAGAACTTCTGATCTGTCCAAAAGGTTATTAACCCCTTTGGCCGTCGACGCTTATATCGCGGTGGGCTAATGCGATATAAGTGATATCCCTTTAGGAAGAGTAAGCTGGCGCGGCAGTAAGGGTAATTAAGCCGCATTTGCCCGGTGTGCCAGATGGCCGGTCTGAGACCTGTGTGGATGGGGATAGAAATACGAGACGCACGTCAGGGGCCTCAAATATTAAACGAACCACTTAATAAATTTCATTTTAAATGTGTTCATTTGTTACATTCTAATTATCCATGATCCTAATATACAACATTAATCTCTGTTACTTCCTGTAGCAATGTACGCAGGAGCCGCCATCTTGCTGCCCTGTCATATGGTTTAAATTGCCCCCTCGCCCCGAGATATCTGTGATAACAGCGTTAGAGGGAGCTGGCAAACAATCTCTAGCGCTAGAGGCTCATGCACCGTCCGCTAAAACAACGCGGGGAGAGAACCGGAAACGGCTGGCAACTTCCTGCTTGGGCTGACGCAGGGAGAGAACCGGAAGCTGCTTACAACTTCCTGCTTGGGCTGACGCAGGGAGAGAACCGGAAGCTGCTTACAACTTCCTGCTTGGGCTGACGCAGGGAGAGAACAGGAAGCGGCTTACTACTTCCTGCTTGGGCTGACACAGGGAGAGAACAGGAAGCGCTTACAACTTCCTGCTTTTACTGACACAGGGAGAGAACAGGAAGCGGCTTACAACTTCCTGCTTGGGCTGACAGGAGGATTCCAATGCCGCCTGAACTGCAGGGTCATGGGAAACAGAGGGGAATTTGCATGGTGTCCTGCTTATGCCTTTGCTGGGATGATTTAAAATGGTTTTGAGTTCAGTCGTAGATTTATTATAAAATAACATATCCTGGCCTAAGATGAATCAGACTCAGACAGTTTGCTTTTGTGAATAATCATGAACATGTTGAAAATCCTTCACTGTGTTAGCCTATACCTCTTCTGCTGGAAGGCTGTTCCACTTATCTACCACCCTCTAAGTAAAGTAATATCCCACAGAGGAAACCTACAGCAATTTTCAGCTTAGTTCCATTTGCAACCGCGTTTAATACGTTCAACTTCAGCTCATTAGCAACATCAGCTCTGTTGGCAGTACTTAACGCATTAATTATTTAAATTAAACTAACGACATACATTATTCAGAATTTATTTCCAACAGACACCGCAGAATGCTCAATGATAGTCAAATTACAAAGCGCCGTGACATCACTGGGGTCCCAGCGGTGTCTACCTGAGGTTCTACACAACGCGTGACCTCATTGTGACTTTTCAAGAATAAAACTGGAAAAAGTAAAGCTTACCTTCTTTTCAAGGAGAAAATGCCGATAGTCTTAGGCAAGGGAGAGACAATTTAATGGGGAGGAATAACGTAATAGCGAGAAGTGAAGATTGTTTTGATGGTGTACACAGAGAACACAAATGATAATATTTAACGTCTCGGGGGTTAAATCTCAGGCCAACTTGTTCCTTATTGAGTTAGCCATTAAGAGGCAATAGTGTGCCATGGTACGGACATTATCCGGATAGGGATTGGCCTCTAGAATCCTGTCTCTTCTTTCCTCCTCTCATCTCATGGACAGGAATGTACTCTCCAAAGCCCTTGTATCGCCCTTATTCTCAGTAGGAATATTAAAGAAACAAACAGTCTGGGTTGTCACTAATTTGTCAACGGCAGACCCCTTCACCCCTTATGCCCACCCTCAACAGCTTGAGAAAGACCTCCGCTGACAACGCTTCTCCCGTAACGACTCAGCTCTGCAGAATAATATCGCGTCTGGACTCGATCCAACGCGTTTGAGATGCTTCACCTCAACAACAGATGGTAGGACAGGTGCAGAAATGCCAAATTTGAGCATCTCACTATTACTGACCCTTTTATTAGCTTAATTAAACGCCATAGTGTCAAATTGTAACTGCGGGATCTTAGCTACCATTATATTCGGGCGGTGAAATTATTCACGGAATGCTGTGGGACTTCCAGTGAGTTTCCAGTGAGTTCTAGAACAGATCCGTAGCCGACATTCTGTATTTGAAAAAGTTCTTGCGCCGAGATTCTAAGAACTTTCCTTTGTCACTGTCACCCTAAACCCCCCTCGATAATTCCATCAAGTTCCGTCCCCTTCTTTCTTACGTTCTGTTTTGACTCGGCCAAGGATGCTTCGATATTGATTAACAAATCAACCCTGTGCTTGTCAGTGTTATCTTATAAGGCCAGGCCTGTTGCGACTCAGACACAGACCAGGCGAATCGATGAAAGCAAATGAAAGAGTAAAAAAAAAAAGAAAATCAGATCTCTGTGCAACAAAAAAAATGTAAATACCGCCATGGTCATGTTCTGGTGTCGATGTTCTTCCTCTTATCAAGGATACTTACTGGTGAATGGGAAATAAAATGTCAGTTGGTTAATCAGTTAGGTCATCTGATTCTTTCAACGACGCCTCGAGCGTCTGGCCCTCATCAAAACTTTTCAATGTAGCCTTTTATTCCTTTTTCCTCCGGTTTCTTAATTCCCAAAGGTTCCAACCACTGAATTACTTGTCAAGTCAACACAATAAGTTAGCGACTTATATATACGTAATACTTTCCGAGTTGCAGAAACCACGTAAAAGTGGAGCAGATGTGAACATAATTAAGGAGACGAGGTCATGCGGGATGCAAACCAACTTCACCTGTGATATGGAGACTCAGAAACACGTTTGACCCATAAGCCAAGTTTGACCAACTAGCCACTAATCAGCGCTTTAGAATGTTGGCTCTCCCCACTTCTGCTAGCTTTCCCACCGGGCCGGCTACTTGAGTAGTGGCAAGATGTCTGGCTCAGTATGGTTCTGTAATGTGATATTATGGTTTATACAATTTCTCTTTGAGTACCTAAAGTCCTGAAGCTTCTCGAGTCCTGGGCAATGGATGGGTGAGCATAAAGAAATCCACGGTGGAGAAGACAAGTGCTGGTGCAAATGACCTAGAGAATGTTGTCTACTGTCTCGTCCTCAAAGTCTGGAGATCCCATAATGGTCTGGAGGTTGCGTAATGGTCTGGAGGTTCCATAATGGTCTGGAGGTTCAATAATGGTCTGGAGGTTCCATAATGGTCTGGAGGTTGTGTAATGGTCTGGAGGTTCAGTAATGGTCTGGAGGTTCCATAATGGTCTGGAGGTTCAGTAATGGTCTGAAGGTTCCATAAAAGTCTAGAGATTCCATCATTTTTCTTGGTCCAATTTCTTTCGCCCCTTAGGAACATATGATAGGTCAGAAACAGGCGTGGAGATCTTTTGTGGAGCCATTGCTTGACCTGATGATCCACACACCATTCCAACAAAGACAAATTCTCTCGACAATTTCTTTTTGCGGTGTTCCAGCTTAAAACAAGAGTTTAGTTTGATATTGAGAGCAATTAAGATCTTCTGGATCACATGCATGCTTTGACATTGTTTCGTTGCATTCTTTTCTTTTGCAGCATTTAGCAGTCATTAGAGAGACCGTTCCACCACCAAAAGCATGGCGTGAACCGAGACGCTGCTATCTCAGCACTATGGGGACAGTGAATTATTATTTGCGCTTCACTCTAATGCCTTGCGACGTCACCAAAGTCATTTGATGGCATTCTGCTACCTTATTATTTACGGCCGTCTACCCATAATTGCACATATAAATCACAAGGGGGGGGGGAAACGAAATAATTGAAGTATGTTTTTTTATACATTACTAATTAAAAAGAGAAAAAAAATGAAAAAGCAGTTTGAGCGTGAATATTTTTTAGCGAGGATAAAATAGCGAGTTTTTTGAAGATCATAAGTAAACTTTTTAACCCGAATCCTGGCCATCCAATCATAATCCTTTATATATGTATTAAAAAATTCACAACACATCTGTCTCTTCCTTTACCAAAAATACATTTAAGCTTTCTTTGGGAAACCTCATTTTATTTTTAGAAATTAGTATGAAAATTAACTGGAAATAATAATAATCTGAACTAAAGCTCAAAAATTAAAGGTCTTGAATATCCGCACAATATGATTTTCTACACGCACCGTACGATTTTGGCCACTTTCCCCAAATATTGTATGTTTTTTTTATGCCTGACGACAAGAACATCCCGTGCTGTGATGTCACAGGTGCTTTTTTTTTTACAACAAAATTTTTTTTTAATGCATCTCTTTCTGTAGCAACGAGCCACAGAAACACAACTGAAATTTTGGACACGGGTAAAAAAAAAATTTGTCTTAATTCCTAATTTATATTTGTAGATGTACCATGAAATTATAATAATAAAAATAATAATTCTAATAATATCATCATTTAATAAAAAAAATAAAATAAAAATAATAATATTAAAATAATAAAAAAAAAAAATAATAAAGTAAGTAAAAATAAAATAATAATAATAATACAAATATAATAATAAATATTATATCATTGCATCACGCTCTGTAGAACATAATATTTTTTTCATTTTTTTTTTTACTTTGTTTTTAGTTGTTGCATCGAATAAACTGACATTTGGGGTCTTGGTAGAACCCATAGGAACTCGCTCCGACTTTCTCGGATTCTGTTTATAGAACTTCAGCAAAGTATCCCTTTTTTGCTTCTTGTTATCTCTGCCAGAGCCCCTTGTAACACTTTATCTCGACATCAGACTACGCGGGCGCTCGAAATAAATCCAGCGACTGGCGTGCGACAGCATGTTAACACATCTCACAGAAGATGCGCAACGTCTTCTTGTTCCACCGGATTTTTATATATTTTTTTTCGCGGTCATTTTTGGCCATTGGAGGCCAGCAGGGAACCCGAACCGTCCTCAACACCCCCCCCAGGTAGTCGGAGAATGTGGCGGGGGGGCAGCTGAATGCTGCGAAGGGTTATGGCGCGGAATCTTAACGCTTAGAGAAGCCGCCGGCCGGGCCATTTGCACCTCGGTAGATGAAGTTGTTTTGTGCAAAGCTGTCAAACCCAATTTGCGTTTGAAGCAAATGTCAAACCTCATCCGAGACGGGATGCGTTAAAAGTGATTCCGGTTACTGGGGGGGCTTTAGATCTCATAAAGCTTTCAGACGGAGGGGGGTAAAGAAAACTTGACCTGCATTTTGACCTCTTCCATACATCCATGCTATATATATATATATATATATATATATATATATATATACAACGCCCCATCGTTACGGTAACCGACAACCGGCATACTCTCTGCATATAGAAGAAATAGGAATATTGTATGTAGGAACGTAACAAGGCTCTTTAATCTAATGTAAGGATGGGGGGCATAAAAAAATCTTTGCGTTATTTTATTGCCTAATTCAGACCAAATTACTAAATTAACAAACAAAAAGCGAATTTTTGGGGGAAGATAATAAAAAAAAAAGTAATTTGACGATGTTAAATTGGTGCGATTTTGTTTCAATAACCCATATAACTGTCTTTAGATTGTAAGCTCACGTGCCGGGCCCTCATAAGCCCGCCAGGAGCTTTGTAGGAAAGGGTCACTGGCCGAGTCCTCGGCTCCTGCTGTCTGTGTAACTGTATTTGTGTTTGGTGTTTGTTACCCCCCTCCCGTATTTAAGTTGTACAGCGCCACGGATTATGTTGGCACTTAATAATTGACATTTGGCCCGCGGGCCGCATGTTGGACACCCCTGCCTTAGAGAGACGCTGCAGGTCCCTCCTCTCTCTCTCTGTCGTCCCTGTGGAATCAATGCAAGATGGTAGCGTGTCAATCAAACTGGCAGCGCTACTGTGCATGTCACAGACACCGGAGAATAAAATTGGGACCGCTGTCCTGAAAAACAAGATCGAGGTAGGGTTCAGCGGGACAGGGTGGCAAATTCGGGACTGTCACAGGTAAAGCGGACAGTCGGTACGTATAGTAATGAATTATCATGATTTATTATATCACACAGAAATAGGTTATCCCCGTGTCACATAATGGGATGTCTGAGCCGACTAAGCGTGATGAGAGTCGCAGACAAGACTCTCTTTTTGCCCATCCTCGTTTCATCAGCAGCAAAGAAGTAGTTAATCCCGCATCCGTCTCCATTATCTTCCAGTTCAGTAACCGCTGGGGAAATCTAAGGCTTTTTTTTTCTGCTCAGCTTCTTGCTAAACTTTCAAAGTAGCTTAAAGCGAAGTGGTGGGGGGGGGACCCAGCGCTGTCGATCAGCAGAGGCGGCTGCCAGGTGGAGGCAGATGGGCTTTGAAACCGATACCCCTGTCATTTCAGCGCTATCTCCGCTCACCTCGCTCCCGGATTATCTGCCTTCACTTAAAACCTTCTGCAACAAGGTCTGCCAGCGCCAGAAACGTCTACGGCGTCCGCCACTCTCACTCCCAACATCTCCAAGGCTCAAAGATCCCCGGACAAGAAACTGAAAAGAAAAGTACAGCTGCAGAGAAGTTTATTGAACCTGCAGGGAGAACGGCCCCCGTCTAGTCGCCCGTTTCTCCTGCTGTAACGACTCAAACCTTAATCAGTCGTTGGTCTCGTCTTAGATTCAGGAGCCGTATGTCTATCCCATGCATGTTTAATCCCCTCACTGTATTACCCTCTACCACTTCTGCTGGGAGGCTGTACCACTTGTATACCACCCTCTCAGTGAAGTAAAACATCCTTCCCTTCCAATCTTTGTTTTTGGAGGTGCATTTCGGGGAAGGGTTTGGACATTCAGTTATTTAAAAAAAAATCTTTCCAGTAAAATCAGTGGAACAGCAGCTTTAAATCCAAGTAACGCTGCATCATTCTGTAGTCTAAATGACCTCCCATATCCAGTGGCCCATTTATCTTTGGTTCTGCCCTAGTTCTAACCTGCTGCCCCCTCAGTGCTACGGCCTTTACTGCTGAGCTATGACATCATATGACATCATACCCCAGCGCCTCGCCATCGAGCTACTGAATCCCGCCGAGCGCTAACTCTGGTCCCCAAAAAGCGATCAGAGGTAGAGCTCTGTGGGACAGTGAGATAGCGTGGCGAAATCGGGACTGTCCTGCGCAAAGAGGGACAGTTGGGAGATATGCAGTATCCTTAGGACTAAGGATAATGTAAATAAAAAAATAAATACAAAAGTTAATTAAGAACAACGTGGAATAGATGCGCGGAATTGGACGAGGGGGAGCGGGTCCGTGGGGTTCGTGGAGGGAGAGCCAGACCAGCCTCATGTAATATTTACCCCGGCGATTGACTTTTAATTAGTTTTCAGTTAGCAATAATTTGACAAGGCCCGCTCGTGCGCAGACAGGGGACCTCAGGATCGCAGTAATCAGCACTGCTCGGTATTAAACGGGAAACCTCAAAAGGCCTGAAAACAAAAAAAAACAGTTAGTAAAATATTTACTTATTGGGGGGAAAAAGATTAAAATGTTACCACGGCGTCCGCCCGAAATTCCCATTAATTAGCGGCACAAGAAGGCGAGTGGGTAATATGACTGGATACACGAGGGCCCGCTAATAAAAGAATATTAAACCGTCAGCTGAACGCAGCCGGGGAGCGGAGCTGTAGCCGGAATTCTGCTACAGCCGCCGAATCCTAATTTAAAGAGACCGTTCTGGATTAAAAATGCAGATTTTGATGGAAGATCTGAAGGACACTTAGTAACTTCGGCGTGTGCGGTTATCATCCATGCGCAAACTGCTTTTTGCATCGGTGAGGTAAGAGGCACTGGGAGGAAAGAGAAGCACAGGGAGGAAAGATGGGCACAGGGAAGAAAGAGGCACAGGGAGGAAAGAGAAGCACAGGGAGGAAAGACGGGCACATGGGAGAAAGATGGGCACAGTGAGGAAAGATGGGCACAAGGGGGAGGAGAAGCACAGGGAGGAAAGATGGGCACAGGGATGGAAAGATGGCACAGTGAGGAAAGAGGCACAGGGAGGAAAGATGGGACAGGAGAAGATGGGCAAGGGAGGAAAGATGGGCACAGTGAGGAAAGAGAAGCACAGGGAGGGAAAGATGGCACAGGGGAGAAAGATGGGCACAGGGGGGAAAGAGCACGGGGAAGAAAGAGAGCACAGGGAGGAAAGATGGGCACAGTGAGGAAAGAGATGCACATGGAGGAAAGAGAGGCACGGGAGGAAAGATGGGCACACAGAGAAATGAGATGCACAGGGAGGAAAGATGGGCACAGGGGGGAAAGAGAGGTACAGGGAGGAAAGGGGGCCACAGAAAGGGAAAAGGGGACACGGGTGGGGTGAGGAGCACAGGGGCTTGGGAACCAAAGAGGTACTGGATAACCTACACAGGGACACAACGAAGTATATTGGTTTGAACTTCCTGTCGTGGACGCGGTGATTACATAGCTCCATAGTAAAGTGCATGCACTTAGAGGGTTAAATGCAGGGAACAGGTGAGCCGTGGCCCTTTCTTATTTCCTGCGGTATCAGGGCCGCAATCTGATTAGTGGGCATTAATGGCGGATGAGCCTCTGTAAATAGTTTTACGCTAATCCGAGAACATCCAGGAGACTGCTGAGCCCTCCGTGTTAATCCAGCACCGTGTGCCATCGTATCGGGCACAAGTAATCCCCATGTTGGGAGGGAGCCCTTTCATTTGTTTTGGCTGGACTGCATAGCTCATTATCCCCAGACACAGATTACATCTTAAAATATTAACCCCTTGTTTTCTTTATTAAAGGGAATAGGTTTTTTTTTTTTTACTAAAGGAGTTAATTCTGTCGCACCGTGTTTTTATTTCATCCCCATGGCAGACCAGGCAAGGGTTGAACCCACAAGAATCTTTATCACGCCTTACTTATGTGATGGGGTCAGCTATCCTAATATCCTGTTCTCAGTATCTCCATGATTAGTTATTCTTCCCCATTAAGTTATCTCTCCACTACTGTTAAGTTGCTGATTGCTGCTGATTGGTTCAGGCAGTCTTTGTAAGGGTGGGGGAAGGGAGAAGATTTTATTTAACTTTAAGTTCTACGCATTTTCTCCCAGTTTTTTTTTTGTTTTTTTTTAGTATTTTTGTGAGTTTCTTTTTTTTTTTCTTCTATTTCGTTTAAATTCTTAAATTTAAATTAAATATTTTGTTTTCCCGGAAAGCCAATTAAAACGAGGAGAGAAAAATACCCCAACGGCCCCCCCATTCGTCGCTCGATCCTCCTCCTTCTGTTCTGTGGGAAACATCCGAAATTTGAAGTCTTTCAGCAAAATATTGAGGTGAAGGGGAGGTCGAGCCCCCGCCGGGAGAATTTGGGGATTTAGCCGCCTGCTTAGAAATTCAAGTCAAACGCGATGAATCTTCATATCAGCCGGTTTCACGCGGTCTGTTCCGGATCCTCCAAAAATGTCCATTATTAACCTGATAACGAGGAATTTTAATATTACAGAAACCCAGATCGGCCCCATCCGGCCCCCGTCTAGTCGCCCGTTTCTCCTGCTGTAAAGACTCAAACCTTAATCAGTCGTTGGTCTCGTCTTAGATTCAGGAGCCGGATGTCTATCCCATGCCTGTTTAATCCCCGCACTGTATTACCCTCTACCACTTCTACTGGGAGGCTGTTCCACTTATCTCCGAGTTGCATCGTATGTTTAACTCACACAGGAAGTTTATACAGAGAAATAATTCCTTTAATATATCAAAAGATGTATTAATATATATTTAATATATGTGTCATTTAACAAGAGCAATTTAGGTGCAATGTTTGAAAAGTAGTCTGGCCACCATAGCAACCAGTGGAACCGTCTACTCAGCAGGAACATTGGGTGGGCTGGCTTTTCATTTCATAACGTAAAATGTTTTCATTAAAAAGTATATTGGGGTATTTTGTGTTTATTCAACAATATCCTCTAACCCCAATACTTCAAATGCCCAAAAAAGGGCATTTTTAGGGTGTGTGGTTAGAGGCATGTCTGGGGCGGGGTTATTTGTATAACTGAGTGGGCCATTTAGACGAAGAATAGTGGGTTTAATTTCCCCCGTTTAATTTATAAAGCCGTTTCCTGCTGTTTCTATACACATTATCGGGGCTTTTAGGGCTGTACAACCCTGCGATACCCTCATACCCAGCAAACATTCTGACCTCCTAGAAAAGAGAGGCAACAGGGGAGGGGAGAGGGCCATTAAGAGAGGAAAGAGGGCATTAAGAGAAGAAAGATGGCATCAGGGGGGGAAAACGGGCATTAAGAGAGGAGAGAGGGGGGGAAAGGGATATAGGAAAGTGGGGGATCAAGGATTTAAAGGCCAAAGATGGACTGGCCAAACTGAACAGAGACACTTGGAAGGTATGGATTTAAAATCTCATTCTCCTGCTGGCTGAAACATCAAATATATAAGAAAAAAGTTTGGCTGAGATTGATGAAGATGGGAGTCCGGGAATAACTAAACAAGCAGCAGGTTCCCCCCCCGGGGTAAAAGTCAGTGCAGTGCTCGGCCTACCCGCCGCGCCCGGAGGCTAAACGAGGCTCTTGAGTCTGGCAGCATCTGCAGACCGGCCGGCCTGTGCAAGCTCGCTGCCTGCGGACTCGGAGGAAAAAGCCTACTGTCCCAACTCCTGCCTGCACTGATAAAAGTGAACTGAGGTAGGGGCACATTATGTTTCTGTGACAGGAAGTATTGGGGGGGTAGGTGCACATTATGTTTCTGTGACAGGAAGTATTGGGGGGGTAAGGTGCACATTATGTTTCTGTGACAGAATATTGGGGGGAAGGTAGGTGCACATTATGTTTTTTGTGACCAGAAGTATTGGGGTAGGTGCACATTATGTTTTCTTGACAGGATAATATTGGGGGGAAGGTGGTGCACATTATTTTTTTGTGACAGGAATATTGGGGGGTAGTGCACATTAATGTTCTGTGAAAGGAAATATTGGGGGGGAAGGTAGGTGCACATTGAGTTTCCTTGTGACAGGAATATTGGGGGGTGGTGCACATTATGTTTCTGTGATGTCAAGCGCATTATAAGTTATGCAAATTAGCATGGGCCGTTTTTTTTTTGTTTTTTTCTTGAAAAAAAAGGTGGCAACCCCTGAAAAACTGCGCCCCCCACCAAGCTGCAGCTGCGCATTCCAGACACTCCCCCCAGTGTATCCAAGCGACCACCCCCCCCGGCTCCTCAGGATACAATAACTGTATATCTGCCAACGTCCCTGCACCCCGCCCCCCGGATCCTCGCAAATTTACAGGGGAACGAGCAGAACGCGAGCGCCATTAGCAGGATCTACAGCCGCTCCCCGCCATCCATCAGAGCTGCTTATACTACAACAGCCAGAAAAATCATACAGGGCCCGGCTCGCGTGAGATATGGCGTCTGGGTGGATTTCACTGGGGAGAAATAAGTAAATCAGACCCCTGTAATATTTATACTTACAGCAGAGGCGACGGGAACAATGGCTGCACAACAGGGGGAAGACATTAGAACCTGCCGGCAGATCGGCCCCATCCGGCCCGTTCCTGCTGTAAAGACTCAAACCTTAATCAGTCGTTGGTCTCGTCATTCAGGAGCCGTATGTCTATCCCATGCATGTTTAATACCCTCACTGTGTTACCCTCTACCACTTCTGCTGGGAGGCTCTTCCACTTATCCACAACCCTCTCAGCGAAGTTAAAAAAAAAACATTTTTTGCAGGCCTGGAGCACGATGGTCTGTCCCAGAACTTGAGAAGTCACGAGAATTCTAGAGAGTTGTTACCTTTGTAAGAAGTTAACATCTAGAAATCCAGAAAAAAAAAAATCGTTCATGTGGAATTATTCCTTTTCATAAAATGGGTAAACTCTCTTTAAGAGCTTATTTCTGATTATAAGCCCAGTTGTCAAGACTACCTAAGAAAATTCGGGACTACAGGCAGCTATAGATTTGTTAAAACTAACCCAATTTTTCACATAATTCACTTTTTTTTCTTACCGGCGGCTTTTTTGTGTTTTAAAGGACACCGGCCGCCAGTATCACGGGGATCAACAACTAAAAAAATGTATATATATATTTATTTAATCCCCAAAATTATGAGAATTAAAAAAATATTTTTTTTACATATTATAAATATTAATATATAAATATAATTATAATTATATATTTTTATAACAATGAGATAAGAGTCTTTTGGGTTAAAAAAAATGAAAATAGCAGTCATTGGGGGTGACTCGGCGTGGACCGCTCCCCCCCCTGGCAGGTGTATCATGCAGCCGGTATCGTGATTCTGGCGGGCAGATGGCAAGCCGCTCCTTATACTCATCAGACAAAAAAATGGCCCCAGATCAAAACTTAAAAGAGGCCATTTGTTCTGTGGTGAGGAACCCGGAGCCGCTCGGTAATTGGATCCTGTATTCCGGTACCACGGTGGCTCGTTTAGGCCCACGGCGCCCTTCTTGGCTGCCGAACCCGCTTGGGATTTGCAAGAATTCTCTTAAAGGACATAAAATAACAAGTGCAATAATCAGCGACGGATTATGTGCCGAGCAGACCTCGTTATGTGCCCTGTTTATACGGGGATGTGTTTATTAGATTAACCCGGTCGTCGGGTGACACAGACCCTTGGGGCTCCGGGAAAGGAGAGGACAAAATAACGGCGGATGGGAGGGAGTAATTTCTTAAATAATTTAATAATGTAGATAGAAGTTTTCTTTTTTAAACCAGTTGTAGTTTTTGCCCCATAATATAACGTTTTCAGGCAGCTGCATATTAGCCATCTGTATGATTCTCGCTCTGTTATCTACTAGCTGAGGGGTTATATTGTATACAGCCCTGAGGGGTTATATTACTGTATACAGTGCTGGGGGTTATTACTGTATACGGCGCTGGGGGTTATTACTGTATACAGCGCTGGGGGTATATTACTGTATACAGCGCTGGGGGGTTATATTACTGTATACAGCGCTGGGGGTTATATTACTGTATACAGCGCTAGGGGGAGTTATATTACTGTATACAGCGCTGGGGGTT
>VKOC01004542.1:0-13151 GCA_009364415.1 Spea multiplicata
AACATAGAACTAAACTGGAAGAGCTTATTGGCCAAAACTTAGTGAAGTTTGTCATGCATTTTTAAGTCCATAATAATAAAATATACAATTAAGGATATTAATAACTATTGCTATAATAAATAACAAAGAGATGCTGTATTGTAAATATTAAACAATACTCACAATGTCTCTCTAGATACAGTGTAAGATCTCAAATCTACAATCACACAAGAAAGGGGGCGCTGTGGTGACATCCTCCCTGATCCTCTAACCAGGGGAGAGGACTTCCTTGCAAGCGCCACCATATTGCTCTCAGTTGGTGCTTTCAGTGATGTCCTCTTCTCCGATTGGAGAGAACGGCAACGCAGTGCATCAATTTTGGCGGAAGTTACCGGGTTATGTCCACGGAGATGTGGACAAAGAAAAAGGATAGAATAGAGAACAAAAGGGAGAAGATAGAAAATAAAGAAGAAGAAGATGCGGAAGAAGATGTGAAAGCATTTAGAGAGTGTGAGAGAGAAAGTGTAAGTCAATGTGGACACATGAATGTTGGACAAAAATTCTGAGCTTTTTGCTTTGTTTTAATTGGATTCACGGGGAGTCCAGCCTTGTTTTTGGGGATTTGTACGAATCGCCAAGGTTACCAAAAGAGGCTAAGAAGCATTATGATGAGGTTATAACAAAGCAAACTCCCTAAAGAGCCTATTAACTAACACATACTTACCTCCTTAGGAACCCGTGAAAACTCTCCTTCAAACAGTAGGGCAGACACGTGACATGGGTAAAAAAGTAATTCATAAAGTCTATGAGAATACTACTTCAGACCAGAGCTAAAAGAATCTTTTTTGTCTCAATTTCTGTACTATACTCTGCACAGAAAAAACGTGAGATCGCAGTTTAGTTATTAGAGAGCTTTAATGCACATGGCTACTTTAATCACATTTTATTAATTCCCAAAATAATTATACCAAAGAAAGGATCATAACTAAAAAATGTATCTATATCTGACATGTATATGTAATCTTACATGCACATTGAGGAGAAACAGTTCAGGTTTATTATCATTTATTGATTTACATAGCATCATCATATTCTGCACCCCTGTAACTCATACTTAAATTAGTTAATCATAAAATCACATTTCATTAAATATTTTATGCTTGTTTCTCAAGGCTACCTTGGCTGCTCATATGAGTTTTCCTCTCTTTCTCCTTTTCCCCATTTACATTTTCTGCCATGACAAGAGCTGGTATTAAGGGTGCATAGTTGAAACAAGGGATCCCTTTTAGAAGTCAATTAAGTACATACTGACATTTGTTAAGGGGGTTACTAATCAAACACAACATGACTTCTAGTCACACAATTTTTTACATTTTGATATATAATTTGTATAAAACCACATCACATGCATTCTTGCTGTCAGCCCTCAAGGAACTAAAACATTCAAGATAAAAGTACTTGTCTGTGAGACATGCACAAACTACCAAGTGGATATCTCACAGGCAGATGAGGAAAGCCAAAAAAACCTACACGGATTTATGACTTAGGCAAATTATTTAAGACTGATGACTTGTAAGCAAAGACTACAAGAGATGTAAGCAATACTTACTAAAATTCTTAGAACAGTGGTCCCAACAGTAGCGTTTTCAAACAAAGTGGTGTTGTAGAGTGATTGGCTGAAAATGGGGCGGTTATCATTCTCGTTGACAAGGTTAATCTTCATCCTAGAATAACCCACATGGTCCAAGACGCTCTCATTTGCAAACAGCTGTAAGTGTAAGGGAACTCATGTTTTGCATGGATTTTTACAAATCTCAAACAATAAACAGTTATCCTTAATAGTGAAAAGATTAAAACCTATGTTAAATGTTATTGGAATATCAAATGTCACATAGACATTATGCTGGTCTTTCTAGATTGACAAAATAGCCATATTGGTTCAAAGAAATACATGTGAAATACATTTCTCTAGCACATAAATAACACTACCTGATTTATTTTAAATACTGGACTTAAAGAGTTAGAACCAACAGGCCTTGATACCTCTAAAACACTCTTTAAGATTCAGTGATCACAGAAATAAGTTAAAATTCCAAATTTAAGAAAATTCAACCTTCTTCTCTTACAGTGCACCATTGTTTCTCTTAATTAGCCAATGGGACAATCATAAGGTCTGTGAGGTGGCAGCTTCTCTGCCTCCCTCTTGTTCAAACCATCGGCAAACTGTATGTACGGTTCAGGCAAGAGAGTAAGAGACCTAGGACTTGTAGCCAAAGAGGTGAGACGGACAGGTCCGTGGCAATGCAGGGCACATACTTTATCCCAAGCCATTATTTGTTAGGACCTCTAGTCTATGGTGGGGTTGTGAGACTGTAACCACAGAAACACTAGGATAAGGGACATTGTGGGTGAACGGATAACGTGACATGATAGTTGTTCCTCATGTAATAGTCCAACAGACAGTGTAAGTTATGATGTAGTATGAGTAACTGTGGCAGGTCAGAGAGGTCTCCCATCAATGGCCTCTACAGTCAGAGGAACCGCTCTGGTAGTAATGCCTGCTTGTTGGCAAAAGATAGAGTCTATGAAAATCAGGAATTTAGAAAGGCCTCAGTAGTAATGTGTACATGTTGAAAAGAGAGGAGGATGCAGTTGTCCTTTTGCCAGGAAGAACAAAGACAGAGCAGAGATCTGCCACAAATTGGGAACAATAACAGAAGTGTCTCTCTGCCAGATTGAAGAGGCCTAAGTCAAGGCCTTATCTGTGATATGTAATATGACATATCCCACCTTGGCCCGATCAGTAGGGAGACAGTTTGAAATGAATCTCCCTCTCCTCCGTTGTGGCTACTGGCTGACGGAAGGGAGTCATCCTCCGTTCCTCGGAGACGGCTACTGCTATTGCCTTTGGAATTTTGCTGATAGAATGTAAGAACCTTCTAGTCTGCCCAATTTTTCAGCTTTAAGACTCAAACCTTAATCAATCTTTGGCCTCGACTGCTTTCACGAATCCCTTCAGGATAGGGATGCCTAACTCATACATGTTTAATTTTTCTTACTGTGTTTACATCTACTACTTTAGCTAGAAGGCTGTTCCATTTATCAAGGCCCCTCTTAGTAAAGTAACATCTGTATGGTTAAAGCTGAAAGTAACTGAAACATCTTGACTATTAATATTTTAAATGTTGCGTAAAAAGTCCTTCTTAATCCTTTAACCCCAAGTTGTATGATCTCCTTAATTCCTTCCACCAATTGACCAATCAGCACTTTTGATGAAGCCCGTAAGAGGGGCGAAACGCATCATGTCGGCTAGCTGCTAACAGAAGGATAGGAAATTACATCTCAGCATTTATTAAGTCTCATGCCGGTTGTTTTGGTGGGTCATGGCATTCATTTATTTAGGTGTTTATTGTGAGCCCATTTGTTTAGTGGTTACACTGCCTTTAAATCAGCAGAATATTGTGTGCTGTATTAATAAACGCTTCACGTTTTCACATTATGAATGGGATGTGAAGCCAACATTCTCTCTCTATAAATGTACATACCATTGAGCAGAGAGTGTCCTAAAGTCTGCCTTATCCCTAAAGTCAGCTATTTTACACTTGTTTGAAACATACACTTATACTTAGCTCTCCTTATTCCACATACTATACTCTTAACCAGATGCCTAAAAGCCCAGACTGGTAGGTAATACATTGTGATGTATTAGGATTGCATTCCTATATGTACAGAAAAGCACCAAAACCAGTACTTTTTCAGATCCTAATTCCTTTGCAGTTAATGTTCATGATGATTTCAATACGGATTGGAAAGGTGATCATGGTTCGGATCAATCCCACGTCTCTGACTTATTCATTGTATCACTATTTAAAGCAAGAACATATTTACAGTTTATCTAATAATTGGCCTTTTCTGAGCCCCAAATAGCATTTATCACTCCCCAATGTCTCAGCTGAAACCAATAATTCAGCACCACTTCTAACAGAACACATAATGCCACAGAGAAGAAAAAAACACAGGTAGTACAGGTTTACTTTGCCGTCAGTATGCATAAAAACAGGACGAAAATAGAGCAGGCTATGGAGAGAATTTCAGCAGAGTAATTCTAAGTCAGAGAATTTATGAGTAGAGAATATAAGTCACTAAAAAATATAGCCCAAGCAGATGGCAGGTAATGGTGCTGTTGGTTGAGAGGACAGTTTATGTTCTATAAAAGTTTTATCATCCTCTCATTCAGACAGCAAACACGACCCAACTAACCTATTAATTGCCGTATACCATGAGCATTATCATGCTCTAAAGAAACTAAAACTTCAAAAGAACTGATCATGCAGAACATGGAAACTCCTATTTTTTTACTCTTAATATTCACAATATCTAAGCTTGCTATAGTTTTTTTTTACTTAATATTACTTAATATTATTAATATGAGTATGTTGTGTCTGGAAAAAATGTCATATTTCATGTTAGGATTCAGTTTCCATCTCTATTATATCTCATGTATTAAATGGCTAAACTTCTTTCGTAAGCGTTATAGAAAACTAGAACATTGTTATTTTAGAGCAGCATAACAAGTAATGCTTACAGAAAATTCATAACGCGGTATGGTCTCAAAATCCAGTGGAACAGCCACACGAACTCGGATGTCTGCTTTTCCTTGAACAGAGGTCGGAGAGATAATAAAATGGTTGGAGTTGTTTCCCACCAAGTAAACCTCAAAGGCGCTGTTTACACCCTGCCAAAAAAAAAAACAAAGACAAATCAGAAAATGGAACATATGTCCCTATCATACATACAGATAATGAGTTATTCCTGAACCAAACAGGTTAAAGTTGTGCTGCGGAACCAAAAACTTCTCTACAAAGACACATTTCCATTGTTGAACCAATCGGCAAGACTCCATTATATACTCTATATATAGTATTTGTAGGAAAACATGACACTGTCAATTAAACTGTTTACCTGTTCGTTAGATATGCAAACTTTCTGCACCCTGACAGCACACAAAAATAAAAATCATATGTCATATCTTTCAAACACCTCATTTACAGCTCCAGAACTGACATGTTTGTGGATGACAGCAATCTCATTCTCAAGCAATAACATGTATTGACAGTTGTGTTGCACATACTATAAGTATAATATCTGTATATAGCACAGAAATTATTTTATTGATTTCCATGTAAAAACCTTGTGTCTTAGACATCTCCGTATTAGGATAAGCATATTTTGCTTGTAATTAAAAATGACATAGTTGATGCAGCACACACAATATACATTATACTGTATATATTTTATTATAAACACATATAAACAACTAAAATTTTAGCACTCCTGGATAAAAAAAAACAAACAATCAAAACCCAGCTGTGATTACAATCTGAAACAAAGAAAAATCATGTGGCTCAGTGTGAACTATAACCACATATAACCACATGTTGGAGTTATGTGGACATACCTCCAACATTTCAGGGCATCTTTGTTTGGAGTGGCATGATTGAAGGTGGGAAGGAGCATTCGGGACTGCCCACGTACCCTACTCAAAAAGCCATGTAGGAGCTGAGTTGGAGGTCTAATGGTCTATGGTACAACAGCTTCCTGGGCTGGTTGGGGATGATCAAAGGATCTCCCCAATTGCCCCACGATCCCCACTGTCCCACTTTTCAGTTCAGCAAGACAGCAGGACAGTGCCTAAAGACCTGGACTACTACATGAAAAAATACGATGCCTGGGGGGTATGCACTAGGCCATATTTGTAGAGAGTAATCCCGGGGAAAAGTGCTCGGTTTGGAGGAAAAATTTTATGTTAATATATATTGCTCCAAACTGAACAGTTTGCACCAAAAATGGTAATACATAAATATGGGTAACTGAATTTATTTGCTAAAAAATGCTGTACAAAATATAAATGTAATCCCCAAACCAAGGAAAGTATAGTTAGACTGTAAGCATGCCAGTCCAAGAATCCTCATCTTAGGTTCCAGAAAATATTATGATTATTATTGAATGCCATGAGCTACTTGCACATAAAACTTTCCTCTACCTGGCTAAGATAATTATGTAATAGCTGATAAACATGTGGGATTTTTTACAGGTGTGTAAAGGTCTTTTCCCAGTATACTAAAGCTTTACTTTTAATACACCCATTACCTTTTTTAGGGCACATTTTGTGGGTGTGCATATTATTTGTTGGTAGAAAATAACATGCTTTGTATATCACGTTTTCCTGCTTCTAAATTAAGTGTACAGTGTAATGTTATACAGAAGTGTGTATTATACTATGCTACTTTAACCACTTTAACCACAAAAGCTAGAAGAATACATACAACCTTATATGAATACCCTTTTTTGGTGAGATAAGTTATATAAGACAGAGAAATAGTCATACATAGGAACTCTTCAGATTTGACACAGAGTCTCTGGGTAGTAGCCCTACTTCCCCAGCTCAGTTTCGTCAGAGGAGGCAGAAAAGAGGCGCTGACCATACACACTCCATACACACTTCCTGCCCAAGTTCTTCACACCAAAAGCTCGCTGCAACTAGTTCTACCCTTTCAAGGAGCCATTCTTCCATAAGATGTAAAGTTCTGGGTAGTCTGCCTTGAGAAGTTTGCAAGTATACAAATATGGGTGGCTGGGAAGATAGATAGGTAGATGGACTTAAATATTTAAAGGTCTAACAGAAGATGGTAAGAGCAAAATTGTTTCCAGAACACAACTTACAAAACATGAAAGCTTCCAAAACAATGTCTACGGCCAAATACTGTTAAGATCCCAACAACAAAGGATCACAAATACAAGTTTGAACAGGAAAGATGTTTGGAGGTCAGCATCTCCCAAAAAGTCTCTTCTAAACAATAAAAATATCTTTAAGACAGCTTTTTAAAAACCAAAACAGCAAGCCTGAAACTGCCAGAAAACCTTTGGACCGGCACAGTTTGTTCCAATGGAGTTAAACACACTGTACCTGCTAATATAACGGCAGGTTTTCCAATTTTTCCCCAGAACACACTTCTTTGAGGAGGTTTGGTCAATTAAATGCCCGAGGAAGCGCTAATGGCTAAGAGTACCTGAGCATGACAGCAGGGAACAGGTGAGGAGGTCTGGATTTACTCTCAGCTATTCCATTTCACTTTACAGAAATGTACAAATACAGTTAATTCATTTCATACACAGCTTTCACAAAAAACAAATGCTACCTTGGGGAAAGGTGTCCCTTGAAACACCTTTGACCTGTAACGGTGTGTCTAGATTATACATAGACGCCATCATGGAAAAAGACACGTTCTATTTTTACTTTTAAGTGTTTCTAAGCAGAATGCATTTCTAAATGATGTCCAGCCATCAAAAACACACCATTTTATACAAGATGACGTATCTACGTATATACAAGAAGAAGTATCTACCCTAGTAAAAGGGTCATCTAACACTATTTACCATGTTAACGAAATTGTAATCATATCATTAGAAACTATAGTACATGTAAAAACATCCACAGTAAACTAATGATGTGTCTACTGCAGTTTGTTATTTAAAACTGACTCCAAATTCGCAAACCTGGATCATGTAAATATCAATTGTGTTTATAGTATAATATAGAATCTAAATAAACACAAGTATATATATATAAGGGAAACTCTAAGACAAAGACAAAGAGAGCATGGCGCTTAGTGAGATAACAAAACTGAAGAAACATTCTGCATGTGGAGTCCATGATCCATGATGTTGCCATCATTTTGTGGCACAACAAGTAAAGAAGAAGGACCTGCTTAGATTACATATAATTTTGAATGGAACGTTTTTGGAAACTGCTCGACCTGGATTTCAAAAACGGTGGACACCTTAAACATTTTTAAGAGTTGACTGGCTGTATTCCATTTTACACACTTAAAAGACTTCACTGTTTGGGGATCTGATATCACCAGGGGGCAGACAAGATCTGGATCTAGATCAGTTGGCCTACAGCACAAGGTTGTGTGTTAAAAACACAGCATTGCTTAGATCTGATTCAAAATATGTTTAACACATCTGGCTATTTTTAAGCATTTTGAGTTTTAAATTTTAATAATACAAAATATTCCTCGTTTTGTGCCTGACAACACTATCATTATTTATTTCTTTGTCTTTCCATAAGCTTCCACAGACTCGTAAAAGAACAACAATACAGTAAGCATTATTTTCACATGAAATGTGTCAAATGTTGTGTCATAGGGTTGTGAGCGGATTGCATTTGCCTTGTTTATAACTACTGGCCATATGAAAAGCACCCCTGTTATATATCAGTAATATGGATGTTAGGTAAAGCTTCCAATATAAACACCAAAGAACCTTTGACAATACTGAACAATTTAGCTAGCCCTTTTCTAACGCTAGAATCAGCATCATATCTCAAAATATGAAAACACAGAATTTGACAGCATATAAGAACCATTCAGGCCATCCTAGTTTAACAATTTCTTCCTGTTTTAAAGACTCAGACCATAACTACTCTGTCGCATCTTAGATTAAGGCGACCTACTGCATGCCCCTATGCTATGCATGTTTAAATCCCCTTACTCTATTAAGCTCTATAATGTATATAGGGAGACGATTCCACTTATCTAGTAACCTTAAAAATGATGCCTCAAAATTCCAAATTCTTTGGGGGGTTTCATGGTGGCGGTCATTTTACAGATTTAAGTTGTGTCGCTCTACATTTCTCACGTTAAACATTTAATAAACTGTACTACAAAACACTGCCACATACCTACACATTTAGCAAACATGTAGGCAATATATTCTGGTGTTATGTGAACATGTTTGCTTTTTGTTTTAAGAAAAAAAAAAAAACACTTGCTTACATGTAAGCCTAGAATATGTTAGCACCCAGAATTTTACTAATATCGCTAATGACTGCAATTCTTCTCACTTTTAATTTTGGCCCGGAGGAACATTTACATCCCAAACCATCTTTTTATTTATTTACTGATCTCCCGCTGGTTTTATCCCTTCCCGCTCACAGAGATTGAAGTGCTTAGGCTCCCTGCTGAAAATCTGAAAACGATTCCCTTATTTCAAAGTTTATCTGCCGCCCAGAAAAAGAGCAAGGTTTGATGGGATTAGTATTTACTACTCATTCATCTTATCCCACCCTTTAGCACTGCATCGCCAGTTCTTTTTTTTTATGCCTGAATAAGGAGGTCTAAGTCTTTGAGAAATTTGGGGATTGTTAAGCAGATAACATTTTACTTTAAGCTTCAAGAGCAAAGGAGTTTTTATAAAGATTTTCATAAAATCCTTCAGGCCATCTTTGTCAATTTATAAGAGGGGCGGGAGAGGGGGCACTACGCGAAATCCTATAACATGTCATGGGTGATGCAAGGTAGAAAGTGATTTCAATGGGGACACAGTGCAGCTGAACACGTGTTCATCATCTCAAGGAAGCTACAGATGCAGTTTCTTTGCTATAGCAAATTATCCTGGCAAGCTTACAGTCCAATATTTGCAGTAAGTACCAAAACGTCTAGTTACCACTTTGGCAAATCCTGCTATAATTGTTGGCTCTGCCCCACTGGATAAGCAAAAGTATTGTTTGCCTCTTATATACATAGATAATTGTTTATTTGGGGCTAATAATTGTTTATTTTGGGACAAAAATGAAAAAAGTACTTAATTTTGTAATGTGCGTTACATCAGAGAGAATTAATTGAGGACATTACTTCATCATGGTTTAATGGCTGTTGTACCATAGAAACGTTAATGTCAATTATACCAATCTAGTTTTGTATGTATTGTTTAAAAGAGGAAAATTCTATGTTAATCAATGAAGAGATTTTTTTTAACCAAAAAGAAACTGTTTTATTGGGTATCAACAAATATATTTTTAAAAACCAGGCAAAACCAAAGCAATAAACCTTTCTTCTTCTGATGTCCCTACTTTAATCCCCTTATTTAATGTCACCGTAACCCATGCCACCAATGCATCTCCTTAAACTTCCATCCCAAGACCTGACTAACCAGAGGGTTAATGCTTATGGAGGTGGGGGGTAGGTAAATCATTAAAAAAGGGAAGATGCACCAGGTCTGGGTGAAATATCTCCAGGATACAAGATCTACCAACTAAACCCTTACTGTGATCAGCAGAGCTTTACTACCCCCCCAAAAACAAATCACACAAAAAACACTATACTATACATCCAGTATACGGCTTCCGCCCTACCATCCCTTAGCAAACCCATAGAATATTTCTAAACCTAGGTAGATGATTCCTATCTTATCAAAACACTGCTTATCAACAAAATACGTACTGCAAAAATAATTCACGTTTTAGGTGAAGCGACAACAACTATAGCAAAATGGCTTCATACAGAAAATCCATGTTTACATTCATTCCACCTAATGGCTAGTTTAAACTTTATAAAAATCAATTTAGTGTCCTTAAAAAGACAGGTTCTCACTTATCTGAGTGACTCTGTTTGTGCATGTTTATATGTGCTGATTTTGTGTTTTGTCTGATAAGCCCAAGTGACTTTAATCTATTGTACAATGTGACAGAAAATCAAACCAGATAGACTTGGGCCCCTTTTTATCACTCCCTGTTCCGCTCAGCTACCTTTTAATTAGTGGGCCGATCAAATATCTGCACGAGTAGAATGCCGTGCCTCTGCACTTACGCTGCCAATGAAGACATTATACACAAAAAAAGATGTCATTAAGGCTGAGATCTAAAGACAAGTAAGAGAAAATGGCACTTTTATGACGGAGGGCTTACAAAGGAAGAACGCAGCAGGGTGTTTTTAGTTTTTTTACCTACAATTTCAGTAATTCGCCTGTGTGCGGAACTTAATTTTGCTACGGCTCGGAGGCTACTTTACTGTACTGATGAGGCGTGAGTGAAATTTGTATTATACATTCTCACTGAGCTTATTTTACAGACGTATGGTAGTGGTACACAAAATAATGTATTAATACAATAGGAAACAACTTTTATGGATCTTTAACCCCTTAATGACAAAGCACGTACGGGCCCAAATGCATTGTTTTCAATAGGTTCAGGGACCGCCCATTGTCCTTAAGGGGTTAATGTGGTCAGGGGCAAAAAGTCCCCGTTAGCCATTGAGAACGTTGCAAATGTTCTAATAACTGGGCAATCACCATACAGTATGGGGACTATGGCCGTACTGTCATATACGGTAGAAGTAAGTGAGTTAACCCTAATATGTCTAATTGGTTTCCACCAAACTCCTAGTTTACTTATCATAAAAACACCCGTAATTTAGCATTCTGTACTAAACAACCTTTAATGCGTCTTGGATCTTGAACGTAAGCTTGAATACCAAAAAATGTACTGAACGCGTAACAGTAGTTTCTGAGGTTTTAAAGAAAAATATACTGATATATTGATATCTTTCAACAGGGATTTTTTTTCTTTCTTACAAATGTATAGTGTGAAGGCATTAAAGCAGAATACACCACTCAAAAGGTGCACAGTGCTGACCGATACACAGCTGGACAGCACACCTTTTTTTCTTTTAACGATCTTTTGCTATCTGTACTTTTTTTTTGCTTGTTGTCTCTGTGTCTGCATTCTTCTCGCTCTATTTTAAATTTTCCTAGGAGTTATCTCCTCAATTCCATTTATGCTGGTATAGACAGGATCAATCTGAGAGTGACTAACCTCGGCTTATCTCTGCTTCGTGTGATTGATTTTTTTTCTCTTTATGGGCAATTTGCCGATGCATTCCATGTATTGCAAATTTTTTTTTTCACGCCACCCTCCTCCCCACTGATATAAAATTATTATGCAGTTCAATGTGTCTCTGTGACATCTCTCTGAATGCTTTACTAACTGGTGTATGATGGGAGGTTTTGTGCTATTAGAAGCAATGATATATATACTGTTATGAGATATACAAATTGCAGAATGCGATGCTATATAATGAAATCACTGTTATTAGTTTAACAAACAAATGTAGCATATCAGAGTGTAAATATGAAAATTACTATTAAGGTTCAGTGAGATGAATTGCCATGACTAGCAAAAGAAATCCTCAATTTTATTCAATTTGGATTCCCCATTTCTTGAGAGGTCGTAATATTTGGGTGGGGAATCCCAACAAAGTATTTGGCATTCTAATTCACTTTAAGAGAATGTATTTTTGAGAGGGTATGGCATAGTAACAACCGTGTAGTGTTTTTTTTTTGCCTGTGTTTGACCCCTTTGTGTAAATGTGATATTAATTCTGTTTTTAAATAGCTGAGATAATGACTCCAGACAGAGCAATTACTACACAGTATAGGAACATAAACATCTTTGTGTTACCAGATGTCTAGAAGTGACATGACATGGGATTACATGTCCCTCTACAATCGTATTCAGTCCACAGCATTACATGGAGACCGCACTCACTAGAATTATTAACCACCAACTTAAAGCTAAAACAAAAGGCCACTTCTTACTACTTATACTCCTGGACCTCTATGTAGCCTTCAAGATAGTTGACCACCCCCTCCTTTTACAAACCCTTCATTCCCATGGCGTCTGAGACACATCTCTTTCTTGGTTCAATTCCTACCTCTCTGACTGCACCTCTAGTGTCTCCTTCACTGGAACTGGTTCTTCTCCTTTACCACTATCTGTGGGTGTTCCTCAGGGCTCAGTTCTTGGGCCTTTACTATTCTCCATGTATACTTCTTCACTTGGACAACTCATCTTCCTTTGGCACCATAATCTATATCTCTCTTCCTCCAACTTTTCACTGTCTCATCTAACCCCCGGCTAACTGATTGACTTTCTAAAATTGCATCATTGATGGTGTTGCATTACCTAAAGCTCTGAAAGACTGAGCTTATGGTTTTACTGCTATCCCATCCACTCATCAACCATTCACAACCCCTGACATCTCCACCATCTGTTGACAACTCCACCATCCAACCAACTGGCTTTCTCCTTCATTCCTCACATTCAGTCCCTCACCAATTCATTTACCTGACAAATATCTCCCGAATTCACCCCTTCTTCTCACAAGAAACTACCAAAAAAACTTCATTCTTGTGATTATTTAAACTCCCTCCTAACTGCACTCCACATCTCTCATCTTTCTTGCTTTGATCAAGCTGCACTGCAGCTATATTAATGTTTCTCTGTCACAGATTCTCATCTGCTGCTTCACTATTAAAAGCTCCCTGAAAAC
>VKOC01004544.1:0-10877 GCA_009364415.1 Spea multiplicata
ACTTGCACCATGGTCTATTTTATGAATACAATTGAATACCAAATTGTTAATTTTTGAATGGTTTCTAAATTGCAGGTTTTTTAAAAAGCAATAAAATGTGTTTGTGTATGCGTGTAAGTACCTAACTAGTAACTACTTTTGCCCACACTAAAATAACAGCAACATTTAAATACTGAAGCATATGCCAGTGCATTCTTGCTTTTCCTTTACATTTCTTACCTGTATTACCACCTTTCAGCAAGCTAATGTCACAGCAGTAGTGTCTATCTACCGTACTGTATATGTCAAAATATATTGCCTTTATAGTTAAAGCATAAAGACAAGATTCTTGCTTGGTGCAACAGTTTCAGTGTTTTAATAATCTTATCTTATATTATTTATTGTTATTGTGTATGGCTGCTATATAAATAAATGTAATATACTGTATACTGTACATTTTGAAAGCTTTTAAATTATATTTTCACATTTATTATTTACTTGCATATGACTCCTAATTCAGGTTAATGAGTCGGATCTTTAAATATCAAGTAGAGAAGGGCTTTTTGGTATTGCTTTATCATAAAAACAGTTTATGCAGTGCAGTAATGGTGTGTACTGCATTATGGAGTCAATCAAATGACATAGGTTTTATTGAACATGAAAAACTTTGATGAGATGAATGAATGCTGGTTTAGTATCAGCCAAGTCAGGGCCAACCCGAAATCCCAAGCCCAGGACGAGGGGGGGGGGGTTATTGCATTCTTCATGTATCAGGCATGGACATGTTCTTACCTGCAATTTGCAAATTCACATCATAGGCACTTGCATTAGTGTGAGGGCACTCAACCTCAGTGAAACCTGTTGAGTAGGGTTAACCCGCAACGCGATTGACCACCTGATTTATAGAAACTTTTCATAATGCACCTACTAAGTAATCATCAGACATCCCTTTGAGACATAGCATAAGCAATGGAATGGCAACAACCAAGATCTCATAAAATAAATTGTTATCTTTCAGGTGATAATATTCTGCCCTTGTTTGCGGTTAGTGTAGTTACTTTGGTGCAATTATATATCCAGGGAGAGTTTGTTATTTTTATTTTACTCTGTATGAATTGCATAGTTTCTTCTGAAAATAGTAACAACGTAAGCATGAGGACATCACTCTTGTTATTTTTCACTGCTTATGGAGAAATATGAAAATAGTTTGAGGATGATCAGCTATGAAAACCTGTCCTTATTTAACCCTATTCCTCAAGATAAACACGGAGACACACAGGGTACTTTAACACTACGTTCTTTAAACCGTGCTCCAAAGGGTCATCTTTTTTCCATATAAAATATGTTAGCAATCTTCTGCATGTTTCAAATCAGTAAGGAACTTTTCGTACAACCATTTTTTTTATTAAAAACGCAAAATTCTAAGACAAAGTGCACATTTCTTTTTACAGCGTGCCAGATGGGTGATCCATTTTTACCGCATTAGCCATAAAAAGGGCTAATAGGGCCAGCACTGTTAGTGATAAGTGCAAAATGTCTTAGGTAAACTTCTCATGATACTGCTGTTTAGCTTAATGAAGACTCTTTGTAAAGTGCAGCTGGAATTAGACAGACAGAAGTTCCAAATAAAATATGGTTATCTGTCACTGCTAATAGTTTTAAGTGTTGTTACTGTTGCTGCAGGCAGTGTTCTGCAAGCAGGTTTATAGTGAATTTATAGTGAATTCATTTAACACTCCACCCCATTGAAAATCTTTCAATTTTACATACAGTAAAGTTTTGAGAATTACACAAATATTAATTTTCACAAAGTCTGCTGCTCAGTTTAGATGATGGCAATGTGCATATTTATATGTTATAAAGAGTGATCAGATAAATTGCAATCAATTTAACTTAATCCCCAAAAAAACATTTCACCCCTGCCCCAAAAGGACCAGCTGACGTAATGCCAGTGGTTTGAAATCATTGTTCTTCCTCTATTAACCGTGGTTACCTGCAAGGAAAGATGTGCTGTCATCATTGCTTTGCACAAAAAGGGCTTCACAGGCAAGGATATTGCAGCTAATAAGACTGCACCAAAATCAACCATTTATTGGCTCATCAAGGACTTTAACCCCTTCAATTCCAGGGGTTTTTGGTACCTCAAAGCCCGGAGCAATTTTGCCATTTTTGCGCTATGTCGAGATTATTCTCTTTTCCTGTGAATAGTGTACCCATGTAAACTATATATTGTTTTTTCAAGGAGAGATAGAGCTTTCTTTTGATACCATAGTTGGATGATTAGCTGAAAATTTAGAATGAGAAATTTAGTAAAAACTAGAGAAAATTAGAAAAAAAACAGATTTTTTTACATTTTCCATCAGAATCCTCGCAAAATTAGGTAACGTGATGGAAAATGCTAGAGACATTGATTATCCTATCCCCCCAGTGCACACAGTGAAAAAGGTGGAGCCATCATGCACGTCCTCTCCCTGTTCCTCAAATTAAGAGTGATAATGTGCCTACAGTCTAGTGAATATCCCACTGAGGCTATTTTTCATTCTTTCCGTTGGTGTTGTAGACATACCTGAGAACTCTCCAGGTTTGACCCGGAAATTGCCGGGTGGGCGCTGCTCCTCCGGTTCTCCGGGTCAAGACCCGAATCCTCCGGGTCACGGAAGCAGGGTCTTAACACTCCCAGCTCGCATCCCTAGCAGCAGTAGAAGTGAGGTAATGAACGCAATGTCTCTAGCATTATTTAGTGGTTCCTGTTACAGCTATATTAATAACTAAATACCCCTGATGGTGGCCCTGGGCTCCATTAGCATGCAGGTTCAGTACCATTTCTGTCACTGTATTTTGTTTATTGCCTTTTAACCCCCTCATGGCAGAGAACATAGGGAAACATTCAGAGATCTTGAGAAAGAGTGAACAAGAATGTGAGAGAAAATGTGAGCACTAGGAAACAAATATCAATAAGTTTATTTAACATTTATAAAGTAATAATTTAATGAATATATTAATTAAAAATAAATTACACAGGCAGCTAAAAAAGTGTTGCTGTGCAAGATCACTGCCTATGCAGTGATCAATGGCAAGAAAGGATGTTTCTGAATGGATGGAAAAAGCGTTTAGAAAGCTATCAACAATCACTTCCTTCGTTTAGCCGAGGTTGCTGAAATGCCTCGACTTTTGTTGATCGCTTTCTAAACACTCATTTCATTGGCAGGGCACCACAATATTGAAAGACATGGTGTATTTTAGTAGAGCGAATGTAATCACTCTGGAGAGCAATCACAGAGACCCTACATATGTTTTTCTGTCGCTAAATGCCTCAACATATAGGCATTGCAACATTGCTTTCTAAGCTCATTTGACCAATGACTTGCTGACTGCTGTTTTGTCATTAAAGGGTTAAAAGGTCGCAACATTTTAATTCAGCTGCATCTGTGCACCAAGAAAAAATGATGGATGCATTTCGCCCTTAAGGGCTGGAATTGAATTGCAGAAAAAGTTAGTCTTTCCAGAAGTTAGATTATTTGCTCAGACCAGAGGAAAACATGTGCAGCCATTTGGATTTGCTTGATGGAAATCACAAAATACATATTTCATTTCCACCCTTTAAATCCCCCTGGGCCGTACCATGCTGAATTCTAATTTAAAACATGTAATTAATATACACTATGTGGACAAAAGTATTGGGACACCTGACCATTACACCAACAGGGACTTTGTGACATTTAATTCTAAATATATAGACAATATGTATCTGGTCCCCCCTTTGCAGCTATAACATCTTCCACTCTTGTGGGTAGGCTTTCCACGAGATTTTTGAGTGTTTCTGTGGGACTTTTTACCCATTCATCCAGCAGAGCATTTGTGAGGTCAGGCACCAACTTTGGACAACAAGGAATGGCTCTCGATCTCCGTTCCCATTCATCCCAAAGGTGTTCAATGGGGTTGAGGTCAGGGCTTTGTGCCGGCCAGTGAAACTACTCAAAGAGACCCATGACCTTTCCTCTGAGGCATACCCCTTCCAAATGTATCAGATATTTAAAATATTACAATCCAGAATGTACTGTTCAGGCCTGTACTTTATGTTCTAGATGAGAATTCACTAACACAAGTTTAGGACAGGGAGTCCTTTTAGTATGTTTGTTGGTAATAATTATATATGAAGGAACGAACAAAGTAGTAATTCATATGCCAAAGGACTGATAGGACAAAGGACCCAGAAAGCCACCTATGTAACAAGGCGCAAGCTTCATAGAAGGAATTTGAGTTTGATAGTTTTGATAGACAGCCACACTTTGTCACCCTGGAGTATGAAGGATTCATCTGTGATGATTTGTCTCCAGTTCATATCGCACCAAAGCCTTAGACAATGCTTGCCGAATCATAGCCCAAAAAGCTAGCAACTGGACAACATAATGGTCCTCCGTATAAACTGGGCTTTTGTTCAGATCTTTAGTGTTCTCTTTTATGGATTGCTTGGTAATACCCAATTGCATAGGCTCTTCGGAGGTAGAGACAGGAATCGCTGGTCGATAAGTAATTTTTCAAATGTTCAGACAGACCATCATAGCAGGCCACAATGACAGTTTCCCTAGACCAGTTCAACTCGGCTGCTAGGGTTTTAAATTCTGTCTAAACTTTAATAGATTAATAGATTTTTCAAAATGTATGCTTTGTGATCTAATAACCTAGTGGAAATATATGCAAATTAGTAAGGTGTTTTGCAAAATAAGGAATGTCAAATTAATAAATTTTAGTCAGTTTTTCTAAATAATAGACGTGCAACCTGATATCTTGAATTCGTTTTTGGCCCGTTCATTTTCGATCAAACTCTTTTTGGCCCCTGCCCATTTGGTTTATCTGAAAATTTGGTAGTATTCTTAATTCAGCAATGCCCACATTCACTCTCGCCCACTCTCAACCTATCTTTTAGTTTCTCTTTTCTCTCTTCTCTTCTATCTTGAATCTATCTTCGCCTGGACATAACACGGCAGGTTAGAGGATCAGGGAGAGGCTGTAACCATATTTTGATACAGATAACTATACTGAACAGATTAGGCCAAATAAATTAGCTTCACGTTTTTTTTCAGTCTCTCAGCTTCAAGGCAATTAAATTTATGTTCTGTATGCACAATCATTCCTAGACAATGTTTTAATGGCAATACAAAAAGTATTAAAAAAAAAAGAAAACTTGTAAAAAGCAAGTTAACCTATTTTGGTCTCTTACAATGTGTTAAAATGACATATTAAGGAAAATAAATCAAACAATATTTTAAATCATATACAATGTAATTATTTCACCTTTGACACTGACATATATTACAATTAAGATGACTTGAATGTGATTGTTTGATAACCCAGATCACAGAATCGTATGATACAGAGAGAAGAATATGCCCAGAGGGAGCGCAGAAAAACCTTCAGATCTTTTATAGCTGACAATAGTCTAAAAGGATTGCCTTTATGAAAACATGACATGATACTAGTATGACTGTACATCAGCTGTCTTTGAACTGCAAATATTTAAATACAGCAGAAGCAAAAACTACCATTATCTAAACATGCCACGCAGGTGTCTAGACACAAAGCTGTTAGGAGAGTTATTATGATTTTTCATGGGAGCAAAAAAGCAGAATTTTTCATCGTACAGACAACATGATAAAAGGGAATACGCAATGTTCTGTCACCGGCAGAATACGTCTGACAGCTTGCTTGAGACATTTCTTGATATAGCACAGCCAGACTCAAAAAGCATTTAAATCAATGGATACAGCCAGCACTTGACATACAAGCTTTGTGTATTTGTAATATTGTGTCATTAAGTGTAATCTGAACGTTATTTTTTCCACTATAATTTTCTATAGTGTGTGTGTGTGTATTATATATATATATATATATATATATATATATACACATATACACACTACCATCCAAAATTTGGGATCACTTAAAAAATGTACTTTCTTTGGAAAGGAAAGAAGATTTTGTCCATTAAAAAAAACAAATGGATCAGTAATACAGTGTAGACATTGTTAATGTTGTAAATAGCTATGGTAGCTGGTTTTTGATGCAATGTCTTCAGAGGTGTACAGGGACCCTTTATCTGCAACCATTACTCCTTTGTTCCAATGGCACATCATTGTGTTAGCTACTCCAAGTTTAAGTATAAATGCTAAGTAATCATTACAAATGAAGTTGTTTTACTTGCTTTGAAATGCTCCTCCCTGCCTTGCGTTCATTTTCTTTTATTAAAATGAGTCTCTGTTGGAACATGTCCTGAAATTTCGTTTTGCTTGCTCTCTGTCAACATGCCTTGTGTACAAAGTAAAATGGTAGTGCTACTAAATCTGGCGGAAAATAAGTTAGTATTGTAGCTTCAGGTCCCACTTGAAATGGATCAAATACTACAAAGGTTTACAAGGGTCCTGTCTACCAAATAAAATGTTGAAGCAAAGGCTCTGCCTTATGTATGTTTTCAAACTGAACACTCAAGCTGTGTGTAAACAACATCATAAACTGTACCTGTTATACACACTATAAGCAATAATCTACCTTTTCAGAGTATTTCTGGGGCAGAGAAAAACCTGATTTTTTTTTTCCACACAATAAAAATTCTGTTTATTCCTTGCCACTACCGATTTCGGAATGTGAATTATTAAAAAAACAGCCTGTCGCCATAATGGGAAGAGCAAGGCATCAAACCAATGCTTAAAAACTACCATCTCTGAAATGTATCTCAGAAACACATAGCAAAATAAAACAGACATATGTCACATATGTCTATTGTGCTAAAACAATGCTGTTCAAAGTAAGAAGTTTCAAATGTATTCTATGAATTCTAGGCAAGCACACATACAGTTTGGGCTCCTGTATTTTCATGTGCCTACTACTTTATACATTTGCAAGGACAAATGCATTGGTGCTCAAGCGGTATCTTGGCAGGTTAGAGCCAAGCATATCTCTGCTACAATGCTCAAATTCAGTTGCCAGGATGCTTCTTGGATATAAAAACAGACATGAATATTCATTTTGTACATTTCTTCACTGATTTCTGTGTGAGTAATTTCAGAACATGGTAATAGCTAATTTCATGATGTAGTGTTCATTGACCGTAGACAACCATTCAACTTTCAAATAAGTTCACAAAGAGAGGAAGAATGTATTCATAAAGAATGTCTGCCTCAAGGGATTGAACCCCCAGATTTGTGTATCTACAAGCCTATGTTGACCCACATGACTGCCTTCTATGTTTTAATTAGCATTCATATCTTCTTTTTTCTTTCAAAAAAATATTACATTCCCAACATCAAATCTGAAGTTCAGAAGTGTAAGCTGACAGAACATTCCTTATGTAAGTAAACTAGTTTGGATCCCAAAATAATGTAACACCAAAACACGCTCTTAAAGAATAATAATAGTTTATTGCAACAAAGACAACAAAAGATCATATACTTAGTTTTGGGTTACTTCAGCAATGTGGGGGAAGTCAGTGTCAATGCCTACGGTCAGGAGTGCACTACACAACTGTAAGGGCATTGGGTGCCGGATCAGGTAGGAGTCTCGATGCAGGGCCAGGCTTTAGATTTAGAGCATGGCCGAAGGCATACTTACGATGGATCTAGTTCAAGGCTACCTTCTGCTTTAGCCCTAGTCTTCCTTTTGGGCGCCACCTTTAGGTGTTATGGGGACGAGAAGGATATAAACATGGGGTGATTAGATTAATACAGGCAGGAAACAGGCTTGGAATAGTAGGCTCTCAGTAGCCGGGTTGGTGGGGAACTGGAAGGGCACGAAGCAGGAACACGGCTGGAAGCCGTCTGACGGGGCACGAGTGTCAGGATCGCCACTTACCTCAGCGGCAGGGACCTGCGGTATCCCACTAGGTCCCCGAACTGTCAATGTCTGGCTCAGTATATAGTTGTCAGGCTCAGCATATTGCAGCCCTTAACTGGATGTTGGAGTCCAGTGGCGCAGAGTGTAAGAAACCAGTGATTGAAATTTAAACTTCACAAAGGACATACAAGCAGAAATGTTTGGTTATAAGGTTATATTACAAAAGCAAAAAAGCAAGGCAATCTCACCAAAGCGCAGAGTAGGAGGCATATCATCATATGATGGGTGAACATCCCCAGGCAAGTATTCAAAAGGGTCTGGGACAGGTAGCAAGCAAAAAGGGGAAATCCGGTACGCAGGTAGGTAGGTAGGCAGGCAGGCAGGCAGGTAGGCAGGCAGGCAAATCCAGCGTCTGGCATGAACTATGGCTCCAAAGACATTAATGAACTCACAACTCTGATACTGGGAGGCAGGGATATAAAGCCTGATCATCAGATCAGGTGTGAGTCGTCAAGGCTTCAGGTGAGGGAGGCAAGGTAATGGTATAACAAAACACAGCTGAACATAAATACACAGCACATTAATTATAGCAAATGAAGGGTAAAACTTTTAACTATCCTGCAGTCAGGATAGAATCCTGACAATAGTGATCTGATTTCTGCTGTACTACTATCAGTGCCTGACTCAGCATTTAGTAATGGGGGTTTTGTTGTACCATGTCATTTCTGTACTGTGTCAAACAATTATTTTACCCTGTATCTGATTTTGGGTTTGGTCACCTCATACAGTGCCCTGCAAAATAGCACACTTCTCCAAATCTGCCTGCAGTTCAAGATAATGTGCATCTATTCATTCTCGCACCCTTCAAAGAGCCTGATGAATTATCCACCCCACATATGGAGATCGAACGTCAGCTCAGTCGGAGAGTACTGTGATAAATCCAAATGGACAGCAGCTTGTCGAATTCAATTCCCGGGTCCAAAACTAGACACCTACCTTGGGAGTGGCTAGAACTCCCAAGTACTCTCTTTCTCCATCCAAAATGCCTGAAACTTTGTAATTACTTGGTAATTAGGCTAAGGAGCCATAGCAAAAACAGGAAGAAATTCAAATGATATCTCTACCTATTATCTACAAACAAGTGTTTCTTATTTTCTTGATTTCACCATAATTTTGTGTTGTTCGATTTGTAATGGCCCAGTAAACCATGGCTGAACAAAAATGATTACTTTTCGTTTGATATTACAAGGTCCCCACTACACTGCATTTTTCCCACAGAAGTAACATTTTGAATTTTCTAAAAGAAACTATAGAAAAAGCCCAAAGGATAATGACATATTTGAAATATCATGAGACACAACCTGTAAAGTACAAGAACCACTTCTCTGGACAATAAAAAATATAATTAAAGGGGAAACAAGAACATACATGAAAAATAATATGAATTATCCACAACCTTACCACTTTTGAACAAATATTGTTTTTTTTTATTTCTACAGGATTATGGTAAAAGCAATTTTTTTTGTTGATTTTTTTTTAAATAGTTTCCTTTCTGTAAGTCTCTGGATACAACATGCAAGTTACATGTTTACTAAATCATCCTGATACTTATCAGGCCACACAAAAAGTGTCTCCACACTAAACTGCTAGAAGTTACTGATTATATGCAGGATTCTATTTTTTCAAGAGACTCCACTTTTAAATGACTATGTATTCAAAGAAATACTCACTAAGCGTCCATTCACCTTCCCAACAAAAGAAGAGGGGCTGTTCATATTTATCTGCAAGGATGTCTAATTTTACATTCTGATTATCAGGGAGAGTATCTCTTTTTGTTTGCCCCATTAACAATCTCAGTTTGCATCATTGTGGATATAAAGTATATACCCACTACACTCAACAAGGCAATTTCTTAGAAAACATTTTGGGCAAGGTAGATGAGGTCAGGTTACAGAGAGTGCTGCTTTTGTTGAGATTTTAATCTAACAATATATACAGATGTCTATTCCACCTCCAAACCAACCGCCTCAAAAGTTGAAGCGAAACCTGGGTCTTTTAGCTGCACCCAGTGTCCCTTAGATCAGGATTTTTCACTCTTTTCACAAATCACATTCTAGAACCTATTGCAAAATGGTATATGCCCTCATTCTTCCATGTGTTCTAAGCACCTCTATTGGGTCTATTGTGGTCTAATTTTGCCCCTATTACTTTGACGACTTGTTAACAGGTGACAGCGTAGAATCAATGGGAAAATACTTCCCTCCTTAATTAGTGAAAATGTTTTCAAAATAACTTAAGCAATATTTTTAACAAAATGATTTGCCTGGCACATCTTTTAAAATTTTAAAACAGGTCCATACGGCTATTATTACAGACAAGTCTCTTCTTTAAAGATTGAGAAAACATGAAATGTAAAACAAACCATTTCTGATTTTATAGCAGTAGATATATGCTAGATATAAGGTTGAAGCTAAACTAGTCATTTTTCAAAAACAGAAAAACTGAATATTCTTTACAAACGTTTGTATTCCAAAACAAATCAGATACCATGATCACAAATAAATTAAGGCAAAGGGAGACTAGGCACAACATAACCCATCTAATTATTCACAGTCAGGGAAGGGTTTATATTCCCAGATTAAATAATATGATGCTTCTGTATATCAACTGACAGCAGTTGATATTTCTTTTTTTGGACAATTTCCCTCTGCTACAGCTTAAAATGGAAGTAGCAGACTTTATCACCTCACCATTTACTAAAGAAGAGCGTGTGTGAGCAATTACATCTTTGAAACCCTATAAGGCCCCAAGCACAGGTGGCAAAACAAGGTTTATCGATTTAATGGGCTTGGTTAGGAGATCCAGTTGCCCCCTTATCTTACTACCCCTAGAAGTAGGAAAAGCTTTTTATAGGCTACATTGGAATTACCTGGCTCAAATTATACAAGGATAGTCATATAGCCTCCTGACTATAAGACAAGACCAAGGACCAAATAAGGGTTGCAATGCTTACAGCTGGAAAATGGGCAGACTAGATTAGGTGAATTGACATTATCTGATTTCAACTTGTA